>JAQFXV010002052.1:0-11389 GCA_034694065.1 Camisia spinifer | reverse complement strand
AAGAATAACCTTTCAAAGAGCTGCTAATGCTTCAAGCATGACACTTCATGCCAGTGGCATGACGCTTCATGCCGAATCAGTAAGGGCCCTTTTCTTGAAGAGAATATTAATATGAATATTGCTAACTTCGGTATCATTGCAATCACATTTTGTAATCGCAAAATTTTGATTTTTTATTTTATCAATTGATCCGAGTTTTTGTATGAAATGGATTTTCATTTACTTTTCTAATGAATATTTTAGATTAATCCAAAAATAAGATGTGGGTATTTTTTGAATCATTTTCCTCACAATTTTATTCGTTTATTCAAAATTGAATAATTGAAAAAATGAATAATTATTAGAGAAAAGTTTCAACTCTTTTAATAAGTGAAAAAGTGATTTTAGTTTATTTTAAATGAATAATTGTTTTTAACTCGAATTGTATAACGTTTTTATCTCGAATAATGAGAGTATATAGTTTCACTCTGTATGTATGTCCGCACTTTTCAATAATATCGAGATTAATAACAAAGAGATTTTTCCAAATATTACATTATAAATAGAAGTCTCTTCAGTATTAATGATAAAATGAATATTTAATTGAATGAATTTAAACTCTTTATAATTAGTGAAAAGTTTATTTAATTAGTAAATTATAAAAAATTTGAAACTAATAGTTCTTCAATAAGAGCGCTTTCGACTTTTAATTAAGTCTTCATCAGGAATATGAATGACTAAATTATATTGAAATTCAAATTGAGAGTTACAAAAATCTAAACTTTTTCTTTATGCGTGTTATTCTATGAGGAATAATATTATTTTTTGAAAATTAAAACTTTAGACTAAGAAAATATATCTGAGATTTTGGCAAAAAAATTACTAATGAAAATATTTTTATATGTATTCTGAATAATGTGTTAAATACGAGTGAGTGATAAGTTTAATTACTAATGGTTTCTACTCTTTTTTCTTATGTTGGTTAACACATTATTCAAAATGTTCATAAAAATCTTTTCATCAGTGACTTTTTTTTGTCAAAATCTCAGATGTGTAGTTTTAAGTTTCAAACAATCACAATACTGAGTTTTATAATGCTGTTAGACTTGTTCAGAAACAAATTAATCAGTGGTAGAAAGATCATAGGGAAAAAGCAAAAAAACATCATCTTTTAATGAACAAATAAATTTGTTGGAAAACAGATTTTAAAAGACCCACATTGAATGACATTATTGAATTCAAAACAACATCCAAAAAATAAAATAAAAGTTAATTCCCTATAAAAACATGGATAATCAGTGTAATGATTCATCAAATTATTTACTATTCTTAAAAGTTAAAACAATGACTCAAAATTTTTCAAAATTGATAATTGTTTTATTTATATTCTCATCAGAGAATATACAGTTATATTCATTAACTGAAATTGATTTCATAAATCATACTTTAAAAGAGTTTTTTCAGGAAAAAATTAATGATGATTCCAATTCAACTAAAATAGTTGGAGGCATAGAGTCACCATCAGGATCTATTTATCTTATTAATGAATAATGGGTTTAATGATTATGATGACGTTTTTCAAATTTAATAATTCAGATCAGCATTACTATTGTATTAAAATACATGAATTTACAAATGCTGCCACAAATGTAAATTCTGTACATCGATAGACTAAAATTGAAAAAAAATTATTTATTTATTCTTCAGGAAATTTGATTAATATTTACCGGTAACTATTGTTTAAAAGTATCGGATTTTAAAGCAATTATTTTCAACACAAAATATTATGAATTGATTTTATTTTCATTTTACAAAAAATTCTTTAAGAATTTGAGGCTTAACATAATTTTATATTTATTAATAAAAATTTGATGCGCAATTACCATATCCTCTATAGCCATGACAATAACCACTACAGCAATGATTATGATGATAACATTGATGTCCATAATCTGAACAACACTCATCACCATTATAGTCATATAATGATGGCATACTTTTCGCTGACTTCTTTCTCTGTGGTGATCGAGCATTACCCTTTATGACTTATATCTGAATCCCAACATTTAGCTCCTACACCACACTCAAGTCCTGAACAACATCCTCCATTTGTGGACTTGTTGGGACACCATTCACCTAATGCAAGAATAAGAAATTATATATTGATACTATTATAAGATTGATTAATTATCTAATTCATATTGGCTAATCATTCTGTGATATAAATAAATCTATTGTTTTCGATATTGTATAGAAGAAATAGAAAGCCATACATTAACACAATATTAATATTATTTATATTTGACTTAATCTGTTAATTGAGACTCACCTATACTTCCACAAGTTTTTGGTGTGACTGCAAGAACACATTGCATGTATTTACCACATGAAAGACCTGGGCAGCATTTTCCAAAGGTAAATTTTTCGTTGCAATAGTCACCTAATTCAAAAAATAATAATTCGAACAGTATATTAATATAAAATTGATCACTCTTCTCATTCATAATTAATGATTATTCTGTACCATAAATATATCTCAGTTTTTCGATACTGTATAGAAGACGCAGAAAAACAAGAATATTTATATTTTAGAGTAATCATCAATTATGTATCGCTGAAATACAATAATTGAGTCGCACCTGTAGTTCCACAAGTATGAGCCAATCTTTCAATGCGAACACAAAGACCTTCATAACATACATCCTTTGGACAATCATTAGGGGATTTATACTCATTACCTGTACATTTAGAGATTATTGATTTTCAATTTTGATGAAAGTATAATCATTTCTTTAATCAAATAATTTATTAGTTTAAATTCTGTTTTCGATAAGTAAGAGTTTTGAATCATAAATTTTCATAAAATAATCTGATTTAATATTTTTCTACTTTATATAAATATTTCAGGCATTAGAGCGTCACGCTATGAGCTCAATGGCAAGGGTTATAGGACAAGTGCCCAGCCCTTGAAAAGTCTCTCCGCCATAACCCTAGAATTGGCCCGAATTTTGAGACTACATATACTATCTGGTAAAACTCTTATCATCATTCTAGATCAATATGAGTCCGATTACTTAAAAGAATCGGTTCAATAAAGAAATATGTTAAGATAGAATTTCTGATTTCTGCTTTATTTTCGAATTTATTTTACACATACCTGCAGGAAAAAGACAAGGGCGTGGTTTACTGGCCAAAGCGATACATATAATCAAATTAAGAATAACAAGAGAAATTTTAAAACTAATCGATACAATTTGAGAAAAATCAGCCATTTTTTCACTAGTAATATCTGTTAAAAAAGTCATAAAACTCATTAAATTATGATTTGCTTAAAATAATAATTAACATACTATTATAAATATTTGAAATCAGAATTTTCGAAATAAAAATCAATTCACTTACATGAAGATATTTGAAGATTTAGAATTGAAAATTTGTTTTAATGTGAAAATGAATCAATGTTATAATAAAGGTTATAATATAAATATGTTCTGTTTTGTAAGACCTCGATATGGTCTTAGATTAATTCATTTAGTCTTTTGAAATTAAACGAACGAAATATAAGAACTATCTATATAATTAAATTTTCAACCAATTGAATTATTGAAGTAATTTATTACATAATTCAATTGATATTGTTTGAATGCCATTTTTGTGAAAATAAATTAGTGTTAATAAGAAGTTTGCAAATATGTTTTATTTTGTAATAATTCAATATAGTCTTAGATTAATTAATTGAGTCTCTTTAAACTGAATCAACGAAAACTAAAATTAAATTTTTTATCAATGGAAAAAATATAAGTAATCTACAAGATAATTACGATGAGCTTTAATTTATAAATTGATTTATGAAAGGCAGGTAACAAATGAATTATGCGATCATTAAAACAAAAAAACTTGTTTTAATTTTCATAACACCTATTGAGGGAATAACTTTTATTTCACCAAATTCTTGATAGTTTCTAAATTAGTTCCTATATCCCAATCATTAAAAGCCAATTGACCTTTGATTGAATATATATATTAGTTTCAAAATATGTTTAGAGAAAATCATATTCAGCATTAAGTGTTGAATAGCAAACTATATAGAATATTTAGCAAAAGAATAGAATCCTGTTTTCATAATAGTGGATATTCTTCGGGAGTTATATTTCTTGCAAGTGATGAAACAGTCAATTCCTCTGTCCCTTATATTATAAGAAAGTCCATTCATATGTTTTACATTAATATGAGCTAAAGATAGCTAAGACATGAAAAAGATAATCATTCAAATTTTCTTATGGATTATAAAACTGATAGTTTGCGAATTAGTTATACATATCTATTAATCCGTGCGAAAAGAACACATATTTATTGATAATTTCTATTGCTTTCAATACTCTGTTAAGTGAAAGGTATAAAACTTAGGAAAACCCATTATCCATAGGTTGAAATCAAGATTAACTTTTGATAAAAAAAATAATGAGACATTAGATTTGAGTAAATGTTCAATAAACTTGATTTTTAATCAATAGTTCAATTTATATTTTATTGTATTTTTATTATCTGTTGTATTCACAAAAAATTATCGATAACGTATTTTGACATCTATTCAACTTATAGTAACTCTCATTACTAATGAGTTATGAATTGAAGTCTAAAGGTCTGAAAAGCAGTTATATGTTTTTTTGAATGTTTACTCAAAATTTATAAAAGAGTGTTCTTTTCGCACACATTTATAGATATACATAATTAAATGAAATTAATTTAGAGATCTGTTTCATTCATATTATTTCAATTCTTATAACAGCAGATTAATAAATTATTTTGATTAATTTTCTACTATTTTTAATTGTATTGAATGATTAAATAAAAAATTATTCACAAAGTGCTTTTCAAACAAAAAATATACAAATCCGAATTCAATTTTAAAATAAATACTGATTCAGCTAATCAAATTCAACTCAGAATAATTTATTTCAAGTCAAATCCAATAAAAACTAATTAAGACTTTAAGATAATTCAAGCTTTTTTGTGCATAAACTTTTTATTAATAAATATAGGATTATGTTAAGCCTCAAATTCTTAAAGAATTTGTTGTAAAATGAAAATAAAATCAATTCATAATATTTTGTGTTGAAAATAATTGCTTTAAAATCCGATACTTTTAAACTAACTTTATATATAACTTTAAATAACAAATGAAACATGCAATTTCCTGAAGAATAAATAAAGAATTGGTCAATTTTAGTCTATCGATGTACAGAAGCGTTTGTAAATTCATGCATTTCAACACAATAGTAATGTTTATATTAATCATTAATTTAGAAAACGTCATTATACTTAGCAAACCCATTATTCATAAATGAGTAATTTCAATACTCAAAATTAGAGTACCGTAGTCTCGAGCGTTTTCCAGACTCACTACTGGACCTCAGTCTGGCTAAATTTCAGAAAATGAGCCTTGAGCTGAGCCTCAAACAGATGAGTTTGAGCCTCGAGCCTGGCCTACAATTTTTAGTCTCAAATATATTTATTAGGCTATTGATTTATTGCATTCAAGGGTTGTTGATGAGGATTAGACCCATTTTTTCGAACCCAACTTCTCCATATACTTTCATATATTATTTTTTAGAAACCGATTTCTTCAAAAATGAACATATTTTCCCGAAAACTGGCTGTCGTGATCTATCAGGATGCTGGAAATCTTACACCTAAACTTCAAAAAATATTTCGTAACTTAAATCAGAAAATAAAGTGACAAACTATCAAATATAATAGTGTTTGTTTGAATGAATTAATATTAGAATATTTAGATTCTATTATTTGATCATACAAATTATCAAATTAAATATTTTTTATAAAATCTAATTTTTATTGTGTTAAAGAGAAATTTTTTCAATTTTTGAGTGCTCCTTCTATATTATTGATCATTTTCATGAGGTTTTTTATTCTCAACTAAATATTACAATCAATTATGTGTTTTAAATAAAATTCAATATTTAGTGTTATAAAACTAAGACAAGTAATTGAGATTTAAAACATAGAAGAAGATAATATTTGGAAAATAATGACTGTTATCAAAGTTTAATTAACGCTAACGGATATTCAAATGATATTAATTATGAATGAGATAGGATTAAATTTAAACATAAATTAGGTTGGCGTCAGCAAGTTTTAAGCACCATAATATCAATAGAATTGAATTTTTATTATTTTTATATCTCAATAATAAAACATTTATAAATTAATATTAAGATTTTAAGAACTTAGAAAAAATAGAATAATGTAATTGAAAAAAGTGCTACTTTATCGATAATTATAGATAATTGGATTACATAATATATTTATAGTATTTTTCGAGTTGTTTCTCATCTTTTAAAACATTCATAGCATTGTAGGTTATTATTAAAAGAGAAGGAAAAATTTTACTAAAATACGTTATATATGATTCAACAGAATCACCAAAAACTCTCTTCATCTTTTCATCCCATTCATTGTTATGTTGGTATTTATTGCGAATATAATAAAGAAGATCTAGACATGAATTCGGGTCTCTTATTCTGTATCTAACTTTCTGTTTTATCTTTTCATTTTCAATGATTTGTATATCGAGTGATAACTTTTGCAACCAATTTTTTCCATATATATAATCACCCTTATCTTGCAAATAATCTTTAATTGAATCTTCTTTATTCTTGATGTCTTCAGTTTTCATCAAATTAATTTTGTCGTCACTCACAGGTAAAAAAATTTTGATATCAGTGTAAAAGTTTAAAATTTTATCTGATTTCCAAAAAAATGGATGAATCAAAACATCATCAATTGAAGGTCTCTCTATCTCACTATATTTAAGCATTCTTTCGACTAAATCAATATAAATAGGATTTCTATCATCACCTCTGAGATCATCCAAATTAATTGCACCTTTAATTATATTACTGAACTTATTATCGAAAGGATGTTGACCTCTAGTCATCGCGTAATATATAACACAACCCAAAGAAAAAATATCATCTTCTTTCTTGGCCTCAAAATATTGTTCCAAAACTTCGAGTACTTGAGGAGATTTCCAGCAGAGATTGTCCTTATTTGTCAAACCAATTTTGGTCCTATCTCTCAACTGTGTTCTAATGTTCGAAAAATCTCCAACAATAAAGGTTTGTCTTTGTCCTTTTTCATAAGGAATTGATAAGTTTATATTTTTAGGATTTATATTTCCATAAGATACGCCCTTATTATGCAAACACTTTACTAATTTACACAATTGTTCTAATATTTTAATCAAATCCTTTTCATTCAAACTTTTCCCTAAACCATTAATCATAAAATTTTCTAATGTTTGTTCGGTATTAATCGTAGTTTCAGTGGGTGTTAAAAAATAGGCTCTTTTTTGCGGAACCAAATGATTAAAATAAATTTGTTTTTTCAATGTTGTCCACTCGAATGATTTTTTATAAATTAGCTCCAATCGATGGTTTGTCTAAATTAATGTAATTTTTTCATTTATTTAAATAAAGATTTAGTGAAAAGTATATTATAATTTTCTCACTCTTGTAATTATTGAATTGAGATCTTTATATAATGCCTTTTTAACAAGACTGTTGGCTAACGCTCTACCGAATTCGGTTCCTTTATCCCAAATTACTATTTCTATTATATATGTGAAAATTAAATTAAATATTTAAATATAACTTATAAGCATTTATAATAAGGAAATTGTTCGTCTTTAGGTCTGGAGAGCATCTTTATCAGGAATTACAGAGTCTTTTCATATTGTTCAAGACTCATCTCTGTTTCTGATGAATCAAGAAAATTTAGAAACACAAAAATTAAACAATCTTTATCGTTAAGAAGAGGACTGAGCTCTAGTACTTTACGTCCATAATTTTCACAAATTTTTTTGGCAATTTTCCAAATTGAAAAGTGTTTTATTCTTTTTATATTTGGGAAATATAATATGCATACACCTATTTCTCGAAAAACAATTTCCTCATCTCAGTGGAAAATAATGATAAAATGAATATTTGAGTTCAATTTTTTGCCATAATTTCTATTAAATCACATAAAATACTGTTGATGAGATATTATGAAAACTTACTGTCAAGAGTTGAGTAACATATGAAAACATCATCACTGGGTGAGGATATTGTTGATTTTCGCCTGTCTTCCGCTGGTTTAGCGGATACATCCCGATCTAAGTTAGAGAATATTTGTTTGACAATTTCCAATATAAACATGAGTCTTACTTTCATTTTGGCAGCAATTGAAGAAGAAAAGACGCGGTTTTTCTTTCAATTGAGGACAATTATCATCTGCGAATTTTTCCGTTAATTTTGATACCTCTATGTTGTTATTGTCTGAATCGAAAATTTGTTTATCATCATTTCCAGGAGTTATTATCATAAAAATTATGGCGTTATGATTTGATAATTCAGTACTTCTCGATATAGTAGTCATCAATTCACTTATTTTATTAATTGATAGATTTTTCTCCATTATTACATCAAAGTGTAACTGATAAAAAATATTACGAAGTCTTTGCATTTCTTTATAGGTCCCAATTGTGAAGTAATTATTAATTAAATAACAAAACCCTCGAGGACTTGAAATCATAGGATAAATACCACCCGAATAACTCATCGATGTTTCTCTATTAGGATTTTCCAGAATTTCTTTTGAGTTTATATCACCAAAACTGAACCATTCCTTGTATGGAAATATTGGGTTTGGATCACATTGTGTTAAATAACATAAATCTTCAACAGAAGGAGCAATTTTTATCGCAATATCATCCTGTCCTGTATGTAACAGAATATGTATAAATTCATTTAATTCACTTTCGTCCTTAATAATGCCCTTCAGTAGCGATTTTTTCTTCATAGATATGGGAAAACTCGACGACTTAAATAAATTTCGAATAAAAGTCAAAAATTACTTTCATTTTAAGTAAGAATCGTTATATTCACTTACATTATAATCATTTATGAATTTTGTATATTTTGCAAAAGTTTCTCTATTTTTAATCACTTTCAAAACTTTTTGAAAATTTATTTTTTCAATGAGATGACTGTGAATTTTATCGTAAAAGAAATTTTGGTTTTCTCGTTCGTTTGAAGCCATTTCTACAACGTTTGTGATGTGACTATTATTTATTACAAACTGAAAGCCTTTTAATTTCATTAACAAAGAGCTGATAAATAGTATCTTACGCTCGATAAAAGAGATAATAAGCATAAAGTAAAGGATAATTTTTGATTTAAGGTTCAATTGAATGCAATACCTGAAAATTATATTTTTTAAGTATTAATTATTCTCTGTATGCATTATAATTAAAATTTTTAGGTAAAATTGTAGAAAATGTGTTCTGTTTTGTCCAAATTAAATAGATTTTATATTTAATTGTGTTTATTTGATTTAAGCCATTAACTCACCTGCTTTATGATTTTATGATATGTTATCATCATTAAAACTTAATAAGACTTCTAGTTAGTTATGACATTCATTTTATCTCAATTTTACACTTGTATTGAGATAAAATTTCTAGAAACAAAGTGATTCATTGGAAAAGTATTTTTGTTAAAGACAATTATTTGATTAAATAAACTTAAAAATAGAAATAATTTTAAGAAGTTTATCGAAGAAAACAAGATAATTTGTCTGGAATAATAAATTTTTAATCTGTTTTTAAGCTTATTTTTAAAAAAATGGGTTAATAAAAACAAATTATTGATTTATTGAAAGTTAGCAATAAAATAAGAAAGATTTTATTTTCTAATGAAATTTATTATTAGTTAATTGAATGACAGTTATCAATGTGAATCAAGAATAAGTCAATGCTGGATGATTTCATCAATACTGAAACTGAATTTAAAAATTAATGCAAATTTTATATATTTTTGAAAAAGAATTTTAGCTATATTTTCCTATGTATTAATTTAAAATGTATAAAATTGGGTTATTCATAATCTTTTGAATCATGATGTTATGATGATTTAAAACATGTAATAAATGAGATCTTATTATATTAATGCAGAAGACTTAAGGTGTCTATACATTGATATTCAAATGACATAAGATTAGAACAAAAAGCACATTCAAATTATCATAATTGAAAAGCATTAAAATTATTAGTAAGATTTCGATGTGAAAATTATGCATTTTATAAATAATAAAATATATTTTATTAACAAAATCTTATCAATAATTTTTATCAAGAAGATTGTTTTCATGCAGGAGTTTAAGTTCTGAGAGTTTGAAACAATGAAGATTGATGTCTCATTACTTTATTGAAAGATAATAAGTTTTTATTAGAGTTTAATTCAAGTGGAGGTGAAGTTGATAATCAGTTCAGTAGTGGAGGTGGAGTGGAGTTGGAGTTGACTGAGTGGAGTTGCAGGAGAGTTGGAGTTTCATACCAGGAAATTCAAAAGTTAATTGGCGTTTACATGAAAAAAAAACAGTATCATGGTTCAATTATACAAATATCCCTAACTTTTATCAATTTGTGGAAATTTTGATTTGATAATATATATATCATCAAAATATATTAACAGACAACTTTTCTAGCATTGATAAAAAGGTTTTATGATCAAACAGGAACTGCACTTCATCTAACATTCAAAATTTGTTTATATAACTTATATAACTAATGAATTTGAAAGGATATTAAAGAACAATAAGAGCATTGTGTGGGAAGGTTTGAAGGTTGGTTTCATCACTCAAACTCGGACATATTCAAAGTATATATTCAGTGGTATATTTTAGACGTGCAGAATAATAAGTCTCACCATTTCAATAAAATATTCATTTCAAAAGAATTGTGAAAATGTTTAAACCATTCATTGTGTTATTGCTAATTTGTTGTGCATTATTCTTAGTTCGAGTGCAATCACTGAGATGTCCGACCATACAAACAATGGCAAACTTTACAGCAAATAAAGTATTATTCCAAAAGTCATTAGATTAATGAATTAATTTTCTGAATATTAAATTAAATATTTTATTTAATAAGTACGGAGGAAAGTGGTATGAAATAGAAAAATATCCATTCATTTTTGAAGCATTTCAGAGATGTATTACAGCTGAATATTCATTGAACACAAACGGAACCGTTACTGTTGTTAACACTGGAACTCTATTACTGTGAGATAACTTTAATTTGTTGAACGCTAATTAAAATAAATTACGGAATAGACCACTCAAATATTTTTTCAGTTTTAATCGTACGATAAGTATAACTGGTTTGGCAACTCCTACATCTGATAATCCATCAAAATTAATTGTTTCTTTTAGTGGATGTAAGATCTCAATCAACATTTCAAAAAATAATTTTAATAATTATGTTTCATATTTCAGTCGGAAATGGAAATTATTGGATAATTGATACTGACTATACTAACTATTCATTGGTTTATTCCTGTATTAATGT
>JAQFXV010002051.1:0-11390 GCA_034694065.1 Camisia spinifer | reverse complement strand
TGTAAAGATTTTGAGTTAAGGCCTTCTAATTTTTAATGTTAAAGCTAGTAAACTGATTGCATTCCAGTCCTCATATGAAAAGAAATGGTTTGAATCAAGTTTAAAATGTGTTTTAAAATTTGATTACAGGGTTGGGTAATTTCTAGAAAAAACAATGATTTGGGAAATTTCCTTTTAGATGACTTATTATAGAAAATGACTTTTAAAAAAACATTAAACCTTTCACTTATTAAGTGGCAAATTCGTTGATTAAATTTGAAAATACAAAACTTACAATAGGAGAACATAATGAATCGATTATTACTCACATTTTGTTTTAGAGTAAGAATTTCTTTTAAGCCTTTTTCAAATTTTGAGGCTTTCAAAGTGCATGCCTTCGATCGATCATTTAATGTCGATTCATGTTGTCTTCATTGGTCTTTGAAATTACTTACTTTTTATCTTCTTTCAAATAAAACTTATCATACATTCAACTTTCTATTCAATCGACACTAGACTATAGTTCATTTGAAATATTGCTTTAAGATTGAACTATAAATTGTGGTATTGTTCCAATTCTGCTATTAGTTATACAATTATAAAATAATACTTTCAAAAACCTTCAAAGTTTTTATGACGCACACATTCGAAATGTTGTCGAATGAATAGATATTCAGCATTTATTCCGATTCCATGTCAGTTAAGCTATCTCTGAACCGAAAATATAATTAAAACTCTTATTTTATATCTTAAACTGATTAAAGTATAGAAAATTTCTAATGAAATGTTTTGAGAAACAACTCAATTATAGAGAAGTTTAACAACAAGTGTCGGTAACATTAGAAAAGATTCTTAAATAAAGTTAAGTAAGTTTCTAAGCAAATGTTTACTGAGCCGAGAATTTGAGTCTTTAAAGCACTCCATTGGGAATATTCTTTGTTATAATTAGTTTAAAATATAAAATGAGAATCAATTTGTATATCCGTTTATTATAGAAATAGGATGACTGCTATGAAATTGAATCGCGGGTCCAATACTTGTCCATTCGTTAACATTTTGAATTGCAATTCTATTTATTCTTTCTCTTAAATCCAGTCTATATTGTTATGATGACGGGTCGGTTGACTCGGGATGACTCAGATTGGACAAAGTCATGCGGGTTGACTCGGATGCTCATCTCTGTTCATTGTGAATAAATGAATAATTTAAATGAGAAGTTGTGGACGAATTATAACTTTTAGAAATTTTTGAAACATAAGTAGAGCAGAAGTTTTTTCAATCTTATCATTTTTAGTCAATTCATGCTTTATATTATAAATAAATATTGTATTTTTATTAAACAAATAACATGAAAATTATTCAAATAAATATTTGAAAATATTTGAAAAGTTTTGAGTAGAAGTTGCAGAAAATTTACATTAAAATTTCAAAATTCAATAAAATCGTTCTAAAGGTTTATTAAGATAAAGAACTGTCTTCAATAGAAGTGATAGATCTTATGCTTGAAATAGAGGTTGTTTTTCCCAATTGACTATCTGTAACAGATGAAGTCGGCTTTGATTCGGTTTCTTCAGGAATGGGAACAGTATTCATGTCAACCATCTGTTCATTACTTGCGACTGAATTCTTCTGTTCTTCAATACTGGGTTTGGTTCCACTCGACTCTGATTTCTTGACTGAATTGAGAAAACCCAAAATTTAATAACTAATTGCATATAATTTATGAATGAACTCACAGTATAATAAACAAACGACAACTAAAATAACGATCAATACTATCACGATTACAATCGATACGATAATCCATAACAAAGAACTCGATTCTTTTGCACGAGTGGAGTCAGTAGTTATTGTCTGAATATCGCTCTCTGATGAATCTTCAGATTCAGAAGCAGATGGAATCAGTTCGGAAGCATTGATGTTTTCTCTAGTAGTATCTGAAACAGAGGTATCGGAAACAGTTGTCTCCTCGGATGGAAATGTTATTCCCATTAAAGTTGAGTTTCCGTTGCAGTTAAAAAACTCTTTGGCATAAAACTGAAAATTAAATTTTTTTTGTTAGAATTATGTTTAAAAATCATTTAAATTCATGAAATTTGATGACTCACTTTTTCAACAACATCCAAACTTTCATTTTCTCGAGTAATTCTATGAATCATATTTCTTTTGTCCAAACCATAGACACTCCCGAAGACATCAAAAAGTCCTTCATAGTCGACGTTATTAGTAATACTCCAGTTCTCTAATTTTGAATCACTTTTGATTTGATTAATGGCGAGAAAAAGTGGTGCGAAAAACAATGAGCCAATGAAGTAAATGATTTCTTCTATTTGATCAAAAGTTACACACTTGGGCTTTACACTCATTGGGTTTGTGGACCAATAGTTGTTATCGTATTTTTCTCCTGTTTTAAAACCAAACGGCATCTCATTTTCATCGGTTATTCCTCTTAATCCTAGACCTGATTCAAAGCGATATGAATTATATCCAAAATAATTAATTCCTCCGACTATGAAATCTCCGTAAATCAAAATGAAATCCGTAGCGTTTCCAACATTTCTGTTATAATCGAAATGAACAGCAGTTCTAATAGTTTTGAAACCTTGGAATTGAAAGAAATATTTTTAAAGTCATCAAAATCTAAACTATTTATTACTTGTATTCGGAATATTCATTGTTGTGAAGAAGTCTTCGATCGTTTGTTTTTCTCCAATTTCTTTGAGCTTAAGATCAAAGCTATAAAGCGAGTCGTTTTGTCCGAAATATATTTTGTGTCCAATAATGAACGCAACGTTTAAGATATCATTTGATGAACAGAATTGTGACGAAGAATCAGAAGTTGTGTTTTGATTGATATCGGTTTGAAGACTCTCTGATGGATATTCGGATGAATGCGTTTCACTTCCATTCTCTGAAGAAGTGATTTGACTCAATGAATTCGTGGTAATCGCGAAGAAGACAATAAGGAATAAGTATTGACACATTTTCATATTGAATAGAATTTGATTTATGAGTAATTTGGTTGAAATTATTTAGAATTCAAATTATAGAACAATAATAATATGCGCGAGAAGTGAGAGAATATAATATGTCAATATAATTAAATATTTATAATACATATGAAAGGGCAAACTTATTAGACAGCTTTTTCCTTAGGAATCATCATATGTTATTCAATTCTAAAGTTATTTCACATGAATTCATTCAAAAGACATTTTGAGTGAAATTCGCGCTTTCAATAATGTTAATTTTCTCTCACGTCTTATTGAGTGATTTCAATGGGATTACGATAAGGGAAAAATTAAGATAAGATAAGAACTCATTATTTGGGTTTGAAAAAAATCTGAAAAATTCAGTTCAACAAAAAAAATTTAAAATTTTCGATATCAAAAGTCTTTTGACAAAGATATGAACATTTTCTTTTAGTTTATGTCTTTATATTTTGATAGCAATTTGCATAATAATCATGAAAATTGCTAAAAAGGGAGAACAAAATTTCCCTCCACTTAATCAGAGATATTTTCTTCCCCATAATATGAATATATCACTATTGAAAGAGATGATAATTATTTGAAATGCATAGAAAAACTGGCGTAAAGGAAATGCTATGGAAATAGCATTCATTTTTTAAAAGTGATCGATTTGTATATTTTATCGTTTAAATGATCTCTTGATTGGAAAAAGCCATAACCTTTATTACTAATTCTATATATGAAATAATTGATTACCATGTAATTCAATGAAAGTTTTAAACAGAGTCACATAATTTTGTTGAATTGCTCACTGATACAAAACCTACCTTTTTCACTATTAACTAAAGCTTAACCTCTCTTTGATGGGCGAGTGATCACAATATTGAAGACTGCATTCCATTGCAAATCTCATTGCTTATAATTATCGACTAAATCTTAAGATCAATATTTAGTTTCAGTGATCATCAATTGATTTTCTATTTATACACTTTGAAAGTGATTTACACCTCATTTCCAAGTATTTCGTGAGACTATTCATTATATGAAGATATAGATGTTCAGGAAACTGACTTCAAGAACTAGTCCACTCATACCATTCAACTGAGAGGACAGCGCGGCGTATATTACACTTTCTGTTCATACTTTTGCTGCCTAATAACCGACTAAATTAATCAAGAATTGCATCAGTGATAGTAATATCGATTTTAAACTTATGTTAGAGCTGACTCTTCACTACCAGAACTTTGCTTAACCTCATTCTTGTTGATGTCAAGAGTATATCTTCAGCCCCATTACTATTTATTATGTAAAAGAACTCCAGAGTAAAGCTAAAAATAACTTTTATAGCTAGCATTCGGTCAGTTTCTATCAATCGAAACGTGAAAATCCCTTGAGTTTCGAACAAAGAATGGAAGAAAAATCGAATATGAAGTTAAGACCCTAAACATAAGTTGTTTTATATAATATTCGATGCAAATTATCAATATTGAGAAGAAAGCACACATGAAATGCAGTCAATACCACGTTTTGCCCGATTCTCTAAATTAAATAATAGAAACCAATCCGTGTTTCACATTCCCGGGTGTAATGCATAAACTTTAACCATTGGTCTCAAATCGGATTTATTATTCAGTCAACACTCAGTTTAGACGTCAACATAACTTTTAGCTTTGACTTTGTATGAGATATATATAAGGAATACATTTCATTCATTTGCAAATCATGTAATCGTATATATTCCGCAAAATTAGCTCAAGAGTCTTCAGCACAACAAAAACAACAACATTAGTGATTCTGAAAAATTTAATTATCGACAGAACTCAACCAAAATCGGTAAAGCGTTCACTAAAATAATTAATATCTTAATGAGATTCAAAGTCTTCAAAAGATTTTTATAATATGGTTGAAGATTTTTTCTTTTGCTAGGAAAAATCTAGAATTAAGTTAGGTTAGATAAGAAATTTCAATTTGGTTCAGATGTTGACACGAGATGCAAATATCATATTTCTAACATTCCTTTTCCCTTTAGTACTTTTCCTGCAATTTTAAAATACTTTGTATTATTTTTTCGTGGGTTTTATGATGAGAGGCATAACATTACATTCTTCACAACTTCTGATTGTCACTTGTGATAAAACCAACTTTACCCTCAAGAAATTGCAAGTAAATTGAAATAATTTTGCCCACCTTTTTCATTTGTAGCTATTCATTACCGTTTCAACCATTAATGACCGCATATTTTTATTGACCAGTTTGAAGATTGAAAAATATAGCTTTTAAACATTCGTAACCATCATTGTAAGTGATGTTTTAAAACTGTAAACTTTTTTCTTAAACTTGAATTTCCTAATTTTTTATACCAAGATATTTGGTTCAATACTATTAGAATGAGATAAAGTTGTTTGTTGTTTATTTGTTGAAAATATTCCTATTTTGAAACTCTTACTTCTTACTAATAAACAAAATTTCCAAAAACACTTTTTCATGATAGTTATTAATCTTAACTCATATATTATGCATTAATTACTTGAAAATGAATTTATTAAATTAAATATTTACAGTTGAAAATAATATTCAGGTAATAATCAGAGTCATTGATAATGCAAAAGATAATTTATATGAAAACATCTACATTTAAAAGCACTGAATTCTTTCTGTCAGCATCACTAATATGAGGCTTGAGTTCTAATTCATGTTAATCATTAAAATTAATGAAAATATAATAAACCTATAAGTAATATGAGAAAAATTCGTTATTTGTTCATTAAATAAAGCTTTTAAATAAAATTTCATTTAATCGAAAAATATTTGACGCGAAAGTTTCATATTATGAAACCATTGATTCAGTGATTTGTTCATCAATTGGCAATGGCTTACTCTTCCTCTTAGTAACAATTTGCTTACTATTTCGTAAGTTTTTTCGAAAACTTTATAAATTCCGAATGAACAAAAAATTATTTATAAACCTATTAAACCGGACTAGCCTTGAATCAAATCAAAGTAACATTAATTGGTACAGAAGTAATCCAGAGGTGACCTCCTATTTAAGACATTTTACGACTATCTGTACACGTGTTAATCACAGGAAAGACAGGTTAATACGTATATAAATGAGGAATACGTGGGCTTCGAATAAGTGATTGAAATCAGGTTTTATTTCTCTTACACTAGTTTTATAAATAATATAAATATTTAAGAAATAATTTTGAAAATTTATCATAAGTTTGATTGAGAAGTGCTTTTGTTGAAAAGAAACTAACAATAAGTTGAAAGTTAATCAATATTATAATAATTATCATAGTTTTAGTTCGATATGTGTACTCATGTTAACTGAAGAAAGTCCGATTTCATTATCTTTTCACTCATTTGTTGCTATTATTGAGAATTTAACATCAACTTTGGGCTCAAGACTCGCAAATTGTGGCAATTTATTAGAATTACAAGTACTGACACAATTACATCACGTCCACTGATTTCTCTATTATATTGTTTTACAACTTAAGGAACTTAATAAAAAGGTTTAACAATAAAATAATTTAATACTTTTATAACTTTCTATTCAACCCATTTTTGATTATTTACAATAAATAGGTTTATATCTGTTTAACTCATATAACATTTGTGCAAATCTAAAATCATGTCGAAATCGAAAGAATCCACAGATAATAAGGAGAAGTAATACTAACTTGAAATAGAAATGAGATGAAAGAGAAAAAAGCTAATTTTAACATAATTTTAGGAAAAGCTCGTTTGGCACTGACAATAAGCAATCGACTGCCCATTTGAAGAGCAGTTTTACAGCTAAACAGGACTCTGAAAAGAGTAAAGATAACAATAAATCTAACCCATGGGGTCCTATGTTTAAGAATAGAGACCATTTCAATCAAATGCATCAATTCTAACAAATAAAATCAATTGATAATAATATAATTTTGATATAAACCATAATAAGATTTATATAGAATTCTCATTTTTATTAACACAACGAATTGAAAACATTTGTTTAATCTTTATTTTGTTAAATGATTTTCTTAAGTCTTATTAACATTTAAATGATTGAGAAATAAAAATACTGAAAAAGACTATAATTCAACTGAATTCTATTGATTATAATATTAGAGAAGAGTTGTATTAAAGGAACAAAAGTAAGACTTGAGACGAAAATTTCTATTGAAAGAATTGAAAGGAAGCGAAATTATTTCCTAATTTAATTTTTGTGGTAAATAAAGAAGAGGTGCGACAGAAGTCCTTCCGTGAGAGCATCTGAAGCATACATTGCATTGAGTCAAAGAAGCCATTAGTTTAAGACAATCGTGTAGTTTAAGTTGATCACCAAATCGAATGGCGCCGTGACATGACTGTGACTGTAAACGATCTAATAATTTAGGCGTTAGTCTAATACTAGTTATGCCATTATTTTCTTTAAGTATAACTACAGCTTCTTTTATAATCTCAACCATTGATTCATAATCTAATGAACTAATTTCAAGGCATTCAGGGATTTGTATCACTAAATAGTCATTCAGTTTCGAGCCTTCTTTCAGCTCAAACCCAACCAGACTTTTAATTTGATTCCTATAAGTATTGAAGCCTTCTCTGAGTTGAGACAAATCCAAACTAATATCAATCGGCGGTACTATTCTTGTTGTCTTAATAACTCCTTTACAATCAAAAGCATTCTTCATAAGTATTTCATATCTGATTCTTTCATGAACTGCGTGTTGATCGAAGGCTAGCAATAAATTTTGCTTAACTAATAAACATATTATGAATTTATGGTCCAATTGTCCGATAACTCGTAAATTACCATTTGATAGAAACGATTTGTCTAATTTGATCGACTCATCAATTCTCATGTCATTCTTCAGCGGAAACTTCCAATCATTATTGCTCTTATTATTCCACTTTTTCCAACCAAACCAACCAAATCTATTATCGATTTTATCACTTTCATTATCTGAGATAAATAAATGCTTCTTTTGCTTCATTTCTACGTTTGACATCTTTTTTCTATCATTCTTTGAATCAATATTTAATTCATTTTTTGCTATTATTTTTTGTGAATTACTTTCATTCAAATCCTGATAACGTGAGAATCCTGTCTGTGAATCAATTATTATCATCTTTTCTATCGATTTATCGTAATATTTAATCAATTTTTTTGAATTATTCATCATTTTTTCGCCTTATTTACTGCTTATTTTCATATACAAACTGCCTATAAATACATAAATCCAGTGATAACCAGAGAAACTGAAAATAGGTTAAAAATAGGTTAAATTATTAAATAGCGAAACAAACCCTTATAGTAATCCTTGAAGTTTTTATCAAAAAATAATCAAATGAGTAATTTTTGGTTATTTCTAACTTTGAATAATAATTCCTAAATATTTATTTAATAATCTATGTAATAAAAACAATGATTCATTGAGTGTTTAGTCATTTGATTATCTTTAGATAAAAACTTTAAAAATTACTTTAAGGGTTTGTTTCCCTATTTAATAATGTAACCTATTTTTAACCTATTTTGAGTTTCTCCGGTCATAACTCAATAAAATATGCGTTTATGTGAACAAAATTTATTATAAATTATATGAAAATTTCAATGCTATCCAAAGATAGATTTTTAGTATTAATAATGAATAATAAATTGAAATCATTGGAAACGGTTATGAAAAGTAAAAATCTTCGAATCGTTGACATGAATATTAATTAAATAATTAAAACTCACTCTTAATGTAATTCATGTGATATATCATTGAAGACATACTTTTATAACACATTTAATGATTGAGTCAAACACTTACTCAAGTGAAACACGTATCGCATTCTTATGTATAAATAAAGATTTAAAACAATATAATTGCAGGACTTTTTATATAAACAAAGTCTTATCTCATTAGTTATTCGAGTATTGCGTTAATAATCAATTCATAGTCTTAAAAATAATGAGAAATAAAAATTTTGACTTTCGTTTTCAATAGAATTTTTGATGTTAAATGCATTCAAACTTAAATATATGTCAATATGAAATCAATAACAAAATAATTTTAAAATGACATATATTTGAGTGTAAATGCATTGAATTTTCTGCTTAATACGATTTCCTTATTTAATGTTAATTAACTTATTATTTGAAATATGTATAAAACTGTAAGTATTTATTGGAAAATTTGAGAAAAAAAATTATTTTTGTATAAACTCATAGCCATTTAACCACTATTTAGTTACAGAAGTATTTTTCATAATTTGATTTCATTAAAAATATATTATTCTTTGTCTGCATTCAGTTAACAATATTTTAAGGCCAAGAAATACTGATTTAAAATATGCCACAATTTATTGATACGTTTGAGTGGTATTTCATTACATTAATTAATTAAACTGTTTATTAATGAGAAACAAATTATCAAATGATGTTCAATATTTCACCAAAAAATGAATTGTAAACAGTTTTGAATGAATATACGGGAAAAGTTTGACATTATATTCAAAGTATTTATACAATACATTTTCATTTATAAAGCGAAAGTTTGATCATTTAAAGTTTGCAAATGAAGCAAAAAATCAAATTCAAGTAGAATTAAATCATCACAGAATTATTTGTAAGAATATTATGAAAAATTATAGTCTGATATATCTATAGATTAAAAGTTAATTAATGACAAACTTATAAAAATACGTTTTGATTCCAACATAATTGGAAATAATTTTGAAACCAGAAGAAAGTAAAAAATTGATTGAGATCTAAACCTGATTTTTAAAAAGCTGAGAGCGTTTGAAGAGGTTCTCAATGCTAAGTAAGAGTTGATAAGTGTCCAAAGAGGTAATTCAGAGCTTATCTTAACATCAAATCAAATTCGAGCCAAAAATTCAAACATCGAATAACACAAATATTTTGGAAAATTTTTGAATAATTTATAATAATAATTAAGTGCAATCATAACCGCATACTTGTAATAAAACATGATTTTAGTTAACAAAGAATCACTTTTATTAAGCGAGAGAAAACACTACCGATTAATCGAAAAATTATATTATTTCAAAAAAATTTTAAAGAAATACAAGCTTTAGGTTTAAAGTTAAAAAAATTGAAAAATGGTTTTTGATAACTAAATAAATTAATATAATATTTATAGTTTGGCAATATTTACAAATTAAAAGTAATTAAAATCAATTCTTTTTAGGGCTTTTAGATTTATGAGAATCAGATCTTTGTGTAATTACAGGTGATGTAGGTTTCGATCATTTCGAAGTTTCTTTCGTTTTTTCATTTAGAGGGCTTTTAATTGTTTCAATTGTAGAATTTGGGGGAGATTTCGATGAATTTAAAGATTTTTGAGACGTTGGAGAGTTTGAAGATTTTTGAGACTTTGCAGATTCTATTTTCTTACCAGAATCTTTATCGTTTAGAACCGATACTTCATTACTTCTAATAGTCTTCAATTTTTCATCTAATTCTACAATTTTTTTACCAGTATTCATATGATTCGCCATCAGTTTATCAGGACTTTTATTTACTGACTTCTCATCTTTAAATGCTTTGGCTTTAGATTTTTCTTTAATTATGTCCTTTCCTAAGGCATCGATTTCTTGTTCAAAATAGCCTTATATTTAAAACCAAAGAAAAATGATAAAAACTTTGAAGTTTTGACATAGACTTGAAATAATTAATTAAAATTATAAAAACCTAATTCTATAAGTCGTGCTCTGTCAGCACCGGCTTTGGCCGCATATATTGGAGGTGCGCCCAAATCTGCGAGAACAGAAGGAGTCGCGCCCTTCTCCAGAAGTTCTTCGTGAGTAATTCCCGCCTCGTCTAACATTTCTTGATTAGCACTCACTTCAGCCAATTGTCGAGGAGTATAATATACGGTACGCTTTGGACACCCGATAAATATTAACCAAACTATTAAACCGATAATCAGAGTGAGAAAAAATACTGGAATGAATACCAAAACTGTTATCGAAAGGAATTTGCTGTCCGGTACTATTTTCCACCACTTTTCAGATTTGCCATTAGTTTCTTGAATTGAATTCAACTCACTAGTCAATGGATTGTCATTCACATTAATGATGAAAGCACTAAAAGTATAGACTGAAAGTGATAATAGGATTGCTGTTTGAAGTGTTGTCTCCATTGCTTTATTAAAGTTAGGAATTAGTGATATTTCAAAAAGTTGTCAACTGTTCATTTGAATTGAAGTTTGAAATAAGAATCGAATGGTTTAAAGTAAATCAGTTTATAGAAAGGTGAAAATTGACATTCTTATCACACGCTCAAAGACATAAAAAATTAGTTTTTAAATTTTTGGCAAATACTTAATGAAAATCTGATGCATACGATACTAGTACAGCTCGTACTAACAATGCATCATTTTTATAGATTATCTCAATTCAAATCAAATGTTTCAATTTTCAAAAATTATTTTCAATTTA
>JAQFXV010002050.1:0-11393 GCA_034694065.1 Camisia spinifer | reverse complement strand
CGGGTCTACTCTTGATTCTTGACCAGTAGTCTAAAATCTTGTAAATCAAGACCAAATCTTGACAGGTGACAGCCCTACTTTTGGTGAAATTTTTTCTTTGTACTCCGTTTCAGGTTGTACTTGAAATAATGATACCAGTCTCATTTCTGTAACACGTCTAGGGGCAGAGTCTATAAGGGGTGATAAACACACTTTTAATTTTTTTCATCACGGATAATCTTAAAATGTTCGTAAGGACACAGTTTTCTTATAAGTTAACGCCTTTCCTTTCTTATATTTTAACCAAGATAATCGATTATCTTTAAATAATTGGTATCACAACAAAACCGCGCAACCCAAAACCACGCAGCAATATTGTGATTAAAAAAATAATCATCGATGAAAAAATACTTGTTTGTTTTGACGTTAAATGCTGTAACAAAACTCTATTTGATTGATATAGAATTTAATGTTTGTATTTCGTTCTTTCCATTAAAATGAAATTCATCATTGTTTGTCTGATCGAAATTAATTTGAGCGCAAAAATTGCAGATTGTGTGCATAGTTGATATGGTTAATTTAATGAAGATTTTTAAGGCTTCATGCAATTAATAACTTACTAAAATATCTTAATACGAACTTTAATACTATAGTAATCGAACTTTATTATTGAATAATCTTTAATGAAATTGCATTTATTTATTCCAATTAAACGGAATAATTGATTAAATGTTAAATTGAAAAATTTCAGTCTAAATCAGCATTAATTTGAAAGTTTTACTTAAGAAATATTTATGAGGAAAAAATCATTAATCAAAGAAAATGAATAATTTTCTAGAGTTTTTTTTAGCAAAAACTGAAATATTGAATAAACTCTTTAACTTTTCCAGTATTTTAGATTTATGTGCGGAAAATTAGTACAATCGGTTCTTGGATTCCTTGAAATAATTAAAATTTCATCAATGATAATGAAAATCATAAATATTTATAATTGTTAATACCATTTTATTGGTTGTAAAAAAGCCAAAGGTTGCATAACGTGTATATTATTCCCATTTTGGCGTATAAGTACTGCTAAACTCCATTTACGGATTTCATTGAGTTGTGCTATAGATTATTTTCTTAAAATCATATGAAAAATATTTATCTCTTTTATTAGTGAGTTTTTGAACCATTTACAGTTACATTACAGTACAGCAATGTTTATTGTCAAAAATATTTTGTGTATTTTTAAAAAATTTGTTAACTCATATCAAAACAAAGCGAAAAATCCATAAATGATAATTTGAAATTAAAATTTAATTCTTATCGATTCCATAAAACTCGATATTTTTAAGGAATTTTTTATAACACAAAATTAAATGAATCTGAATTCAAGCATTATTTCATCCTGTTTCTGATTATCAGCAGATGAATAATTTATTTCAAAATGTGAATGGAATGAACTTTAATTTGAACATTGAGTTTTTCAGATTCAATTTCAATTGCTCGTAGGTTTCACGCTTTCTTACAATTTGATTTAACACATTCTTTCAAGTATGGATAATTATTCTCTAAATAGTCACTTTTCATAAACTTGGGCTTCAAAAAACGAACTTTCACTGACACATATTTCCATTTTCAAACCGGAATCGATCGCCGACTGAAAGATTTTTGCATCAAATTATATCCACATCAGTAAAAATGTGTAATTTGAATATAAATTAAACTTACATTTAGTTCTTCGAAATTGTTCGGCTGCAATGCATGCAAACACAGGTACTTTGAGGTATTTCAGGAATTCAAGCAATGAATAGGTCGATGTCATCAACATTTTGATAAATTTGTTTGAACTTTTGCGCTGAAAACGGATGTAAAAAATTATCCAGGTCATAGAAGTTTCGAATTCGAGGTAAACTACAAACTTTTTTTATATCATTATAACTGGAGAGTTCGCAATCTCTACCTCTCTGTATGATAATAGCAACCAAATCAATCCCAAATTTACCCTTACCCTGATATAAGCGGTTTCGAATCTGTTTATACCAATTAGAAATTAATGGCGCGCTTATTAGAGTTTCCAGATTTCCGTTCAGTATTTTTTTGGATTTTTCCACTTTTCCTCCGTTTTTCCGGTATATTTTGTGATAGATAAGTTACAATAGAAAGACTATGGTGTGGTTCTGGCTTTACTTGAGAATTGGATTGTGGGAGTTAGAACTGAACTGAATTTAATCTATGGTTTTATAGACTTTGGATTGATTATGAGAACCAAAACTTCGAGAATATTTGAGAAATTCTCAAAATTGTGTTTATTTTAACCCAAACTTCATAAAATCCCTAAATTTATCTGAAATTATTCGAAATGAGCTTTGCAAAACTTACTTGTTAAACATTAAATTTTATGAAATATTAAAATGAATTTTTTCACGAATTATATTTCAAATGAGAACTAGACTTTTTCATAATATTAATCCTAGTGTTCTGTATAAATTCTTAATTAGTTCACCTAACTTGTAAATGCTAAAATTTCATTTATTGTCAAAATAATGAATTGAGTTTGACCTTGACTCCAATACTTTACCGATTATTTCTCGACGTATGGCATTACTAGACGAAGATCTATAGTACAGTTTTTGCAAAACTGAGATTTTTAGTTTTTGATAATTTATGTGCCTCATTTTGAGCAAATTTCTATATAAATAAATTTTTTTGAGCTTTTCAGGCATACACGTATTTAACCATTTTCAGATAAATTTTTGAAACTTTCATCAGAATTCCAAAATGCTGCTATGCCGAACAAATGCTCGAGTGCTTGTTAGGCTTTGAGCTTTGTGAATTTCCCGAAGGGCTTGGAAGGCACAGCTTTTTGAGGCTTTGATGTTATTACGGATCAAATGCGGGAAAAATATCAGCTGGAGCCGTAGCCCGAGCTCGATGAAAACACAAATATTTGAATAATTCAGTAATCAATTTGAGATTGCGAATTAAAATTAGAATCGGGTTGGAGTTGACTTAAGTGGAGTAGGAGTTAGTTTGAGGGGATGTGGAGTGGAATTCTATTTGACTATTAAAAAGTTAATAAAGGTGTAGTGAAGCTGGAGTTAGAATTTATCAAGTTTAAGTACACACTATTTATAAGATATCGACCTACCCATAAATCATTTACTATTTCATGTATTATAGAATGTGATGCATTAAAATTAATTTCATATATATCACTTTCTTGAACATTTTGACAAATTTAAATTTGATTTTTCCTAAAACTTATGAATTTATTCTTACGATGCAATACAGCTCTGTTGATATGAATTGAATGAGAGATTATATATGCTTATAAACTGTAATTATTGCTTTTCTAACAATTTTGATTTTTCTCTTGATTTTATTAATTTAAAATTGGTAATTTAGAAGAATTCTATTTAATTAAAATCTACTGCATATGGTTTTGTCAAGCATTTTATTGATATCTTCAACTTCACTGCAAACTTAAATGAATTTAATAATTGATAAATTTTTAGAACTTGAATGTATTGAACGTGTTTAAGAATTAGTGTGCGGTTTATGAGAAATTGTGTTTAATGTTTCCATATTTATAATTTATGTTTTTGAAACAAGTAAGTGTTGATTGTATTAAATAGATTCAAATTTTATTTCACATTCATTCCATGCATTCAACTTGATATGCCATTTCAAACTATAGTTCTGCTTTGTTCTGTGATTCTGATCGCGATCCGTAAAATTTGTTATTTTGACAATGCTATCGATACACTGTGACGATACAAGTCTTATTGTAGTGCTGTGCGTATCTCGTATTATCAATAGAGAGAAATCAACTTCAAACGTGTTTCAATGCTTTGAGAAAACAGCGCGATCAGAATCACAGATCAGGGCAGAGTTCCCATCAACGAATAATACAAATGACAAGCCTAAGAATTACTTTTCTAAGAATGGAGTGATCTCATTTTGGAACGCAATTTTTTATAAAAATTATTCTAAAAATGAAGTTTGAGTCATTTGCTGATCAAACAAAACATTTCAAGGGCCAATGACCTTTCACTTTCCTTAAAATTGATTCTAAAACTTCACATTTCAAGCTGTAATTCAAATTTTTAATAAAACTTTATATTACTCACAAGTCAGCAGCTATTTTTTCAAGAGCTGTAAATTGTTAAAAAAAAACCTAAAATTTAGACATCGGTGTGTATCAATCAGCAGTATATAGCTTGGAAAAAGTTAAAATTTACAGTTCGTAAAACGTAAATTTAAAATTAATTTTTAGCAAGGCGAAAGGCCGTTGGCATTTAAAATTTTTGGTAGTATTAGCCGATGACTTAAACTCAAGTTTGAGGAAATTTTCAAAAAAAATATCGCTATCCAAATTCAGGCTATTCCCTTATTTTTATTTATTAAAAATCACTTTTTTGATGAGATAATTTATTTTATAGAATTTTCGTTATTTTTGAAATGTTTATAAAACAAATTTTACTCATAAAAAAGTATAATCATTTGATAAAGAATAATAAAATTCATGGTGATTTCGTAAACTTTTAAACAGTAACTTATAATTTCATATAAATTTTTATATGAGTCTTCTTTTCCAAAAATTGAATTGAGACATTGCCTTTGGTTTTTTTTATTTTGCTAACTAATTGAATTTTATTTACGCATCAACATTATACTTCATTTAATTATGACAGTTCTCGATAAATATCAGAATTAATGAGTACGATATACATAATTAACCAATTTTTAGGGTAAATTGTGGAATAAATGAACTGAAACATTCCTTCTCCATTCATATTCTTTGAATCATTTAAAAAACATGATATAACATTGTCGAAGACTTTTATGAGGCTCGATTCGAGAAAATTTTTGTTGATGAAAATTGAAATTTATGGAATATTCAGCCTTCCAGTTATTCAATTTTTCAGGTTCACTGAAAAAATTGAGGTAAAAAGAAGTCAATTGTATAAAATATATTTGATTTACGGATATTATTATAAACATTCATCGAATTATTATAAAAATTACAGAATTAATATAACTAATCCTTAAAATTAATAATCCAAAATTCAATCATCTGAATGCAAGGATGAATTATCCAAACTTTTGGATGATTCCTCTCATGAATATTTCCAAATATTCTAACTTACAAACGAATCTCATTATTATTCATCAAAAATTTACTTCCCAAAAATACTTAAAAGCATTACCTTATTGACATTATTGATTTAGTGAAAGATTCATTTGAAGTTAAAAAATAACTCCATTAATCATTAAATTGAGTAGTGAACTACTTCAGCTTGTAAATAATTGTTAAATATGGCTCATTGAGAAACAATATCCAATCAAAATCTGAAAATGATTAGTAACATTTGATCATTTTATTTGTTTATACAAACAATAAGATTGATAAATGGAAAGAAAATGACAGGAATGATAACCGTATTCTTCATTGATCATAACAAATTTTATTTCTATCATATAATTATTAATACAATCATTTCTTCCTAAATATTCCTAAAGTTTTAAATACTACACTCCGCTAAAGTCCACTCTTATTAAGTTCCAACTCATCTTAAGTCCCAGGAATTAGTCAAACCCATCTGCGGACCAATGTAATCCTATGGAGCTAAAGTCCCCTTCCTGTATTGTACCAGGGATTTGATCAAATAGAGAACACCCTTTATTTTTAATACCATTCAAAGTCCAGATAACCGTACATTCATAGGAATGTTTAATCTCTATAATATAGACCAATAAAATGCAAAGAAAAAAGTCTTATAAATGTATTGTGCTATTAAATGGAAAATCAAGAGCACATGGCAGTGTATTTTGAAAATTAAATATAAACTTTAAATTTTTTCTGATTTATTCTCCTTTGAATTTACAGTGTATGTCAAAACTGAAAGTATTATTTAATAAATTGAAAATAAAATTTCTCCTCTTAAGTCGCGCCCTTTAAAGTCCCACACAACATTTTTCGGTCCCAGCTGTGGGACTTTACAGGAGTATTACTGTATATAATGAATTGAATTAATAATGAATAAATTAAATTTTACCATCAATTAAATATTTGAAAATTACTATTATCGATATCATATATTTTTATTTATTGTTGAATTTTTCACCCATTTTATTATATTTATCCAATTTTCATTACTCAAAATCGAGATGAATAGCAACGATATGACTAGATGAAAAGACTGTTTATTGGCAAAAGTAAATGAAGCGAAGGCTGAATATTCGATACACAACACACCAAATATTCGTAAGATCGCAAAATATACTTTGTTGTGGTTTATCAATATAATTTACTTCTTATATTGTCTTATCAATCTTTCATTTTTTCAATAAGTAAAGAAAACTACCTTTTTTTTATAAATATCTATTTTATAGATTGAAATTGAATAGAAACACATCCGTAAATAAGCCACTTTATTATAGCCAATTTGAGAGTGAAATCGAGATGAATAGAAACCCAAAAATTACAGTTTATTAGAGGAGTGAATTTTTTAACGAACTAATTCATGATAATTTGAATAAGAGTCGTATTCGCTATTTTTACGAATTGTCTATTCAATTAAAATTTATTCATTTGAATTTAAGTTTTCTCTTTTATAAATAAGTATTTTATAGATTGAATTTGAATAGAAATACACCCGTGACGCGAAAAGTCAAATAAATTTAGTCAAATTCAGAGTAAAATTGAAATGAATAGAAACTCAAAAATTACAGTTTATTAGAGGGGAAAATTTTATAATGAACTAATTCATGATTATTCAAATAAAAGTCGTATTCATTATTTTTATGAAGTGCCTATTCAATTGAAATTTATTTAGTTGAATTTAAGTTTCCTCTTCAGAAAAAAATTTATTCCAATATTTTTATTCATTAAAAATATATGTTGATTGAAATTTATTTAAAAATTTAGGTTATTAAACGATTATTTCATTTGATTCTAATATTACTGTTTAAACGAAGAACATAATATTAGCAATAAAAAAATAGTAGAACAGATTTGAATATAGGTTCGGTTTAAATGAAGTAAATTTAGAATTCATCTAAAATTTACAAGCCTTTTTTAGTTCAATAAAACATTTTTTTCTCTTTCAGAGCTACTCATCTATTTTCTTTAAGAAACTAAATATTAAGTGGTCAAAACTTACAGAATATTTGTAAATGTTAATAGGCTTCACAAAATTAATGTCATATACCTATAAAATCTCAATAAATAGATTAAAAAAATATGAATACATCAATCAAATTTTCAAAAATTTGATACATAAGCAATTTAATTATTACTTGATCTCTGTATAACATGAAAAGTTTAATATTTTAGTGAACTATATACTAAAATTTAAAAATGATATCAATTCAAGGCCAAAAGTAAAAATCGACAAATTTATACAATATTTTATTTCAATACTGACATTAAATTACAATCGATAAAACACACTAATTATTGATAAATTAATTTATAAAATCAAAGGCCATAAAGTGTAAGAACATAAGTCAGATTGGATCTCGAATTTGGAATGCTTTCGGCAATAAATTAACTCGTTCTCAATTCGACGTTCATTTTACAGAAAAAAAAGTTATACAATTGGTATTCCCTGATTTTTTAGTTGAAACCTTACCAAGTTTCCAGTTCTCTTCCCAGTGCTTAATTGATAAATATATATAACATTTATTCAATTAAAACGTTTTTTAGTTGAACAAATACATTTCTAAGTTTAATTGAATTCACATTTTTATTAAATTATCCGAATTGAGCATGGACTGAAACTTTACTTGAATAAAAAAATGATTTCATTGTGTTTGTGCCATGACTTTCAGAGTTCTATTCTCTATCATTCCCATTAAAATTTCGCAACATATTGTGAGCATACTTTATTTAAACCCTATAAAACTCACATCTTTTAACACTACATACTCAGCATAAATTTCCCACTAGTTTATTCTCATGTGAGCCCTTATATCCGTTCACATACCAATCAAGATCAATAGATTTATATTTTCTCACGTTACAATAATTATTAAATATTTTATAGAAAACTAAGCAATCATGATATAGATTTACAGTTATAATAAGAACAAGTTACTTAGAGTTCTGGTCTCACATGAACTGTATGCTCTTCTCTCTCCCTCTCTCCCTCTCTACGCCTGTTGAATAAAATGATATTGACTTTATTTTAGTCTTATAATTATTTATTGTCTAATCTTATATGAAATATGTGAATTAAAAATGTCATTTTTATTAAGGATAATCCAGTGTAATTGTTTAAATGTTTGTGTCTTGTGAAATAAAAATCAATTGAAAAAACCCCAAATCAGACTTGAACGTTATTTTATTATTATATGTGAAATGAAAAGAGTTAAAGTGGAAATTTGGTAGGAAGTGTAAAAAGTCGCTTACAATATGATGAGCATGTAAAAAATGACTAACTTAGTTAAAAAGCTTATTCAAGTTATAATTTCATACCGCATACCATATAAATTTCCAATACTTTTCGTCGTCAAGTGAATCTTTCATTATTTTTATGAATAATGGCTAATCATTATAATATTATCAGATTTGCATCAAAGTGTCAGGTAGAAAATACACCTGGAATGCCTTAAATGGTGTTAAAGTGAAGGTATTTTTCCTACTGAACTTGAATGCAAGCATTGTAAGAAAAAATGTAAATTATATGAAAAAAGATCTGGTTTATATGCTTGAATGAGATTTCGTTGCCCGTCATGTAAGAAGGATATATCCCTCACTAAAAACACATTTTTTGAGGATTCTCGTATTCCTATTGGTCAGGCTCTCTTGTTGATTTATTGTGCAGTGCATAATAAATCATATGAAGAATCAGTGAGAGAAGTGGGCATCAGAAATTCTAAATTGTCTGAGCACACCATTGCCAATTGGTTTTATATTTGTCGTGATGCATGCGTAGTATACAGTATATGGAAAGTAATGAGACAAATGGAAAACTAGGTGGGGAAGGATCTTTAGTTGAAATCGATGAGGCAATGATAGGATGAAAAAAATTCAACCTTGGTAGATTGGTTCAGGGAACTTGGGTCCTGGGCATAATTGATATTTATACCAATGAATTGAGAATAGTAATTATCCCAAAAAATAAAAGGGACGCAAAAACCTTGTTCCCAATTATATCTCAATATGTCGAATTGAAAACTACAATTATGACAGACAATTGGCGTTCATATCGGGGACTTACTAATTCGGGATATAATCATTTAACGGTTAACATAATTTTGTCGATCCTGAAACATGGTCCAATACTCAGAAAATCGAGTCCAATTGGAGAGCCATGAAAAAGGTAATTTGTCGAGGAGGAGTTCCTAAAGAAGGGTTAGGTCATCATCTATGTTTGTATCTGTGGCAACGTGAAATGAAACGGAAATCTGCAAACCCATATATAGAAATGATCAACTTGCTAAAAAATAAATAAATTGAAGTAACACGGGTAAGCAAGGGCATCCCGTTTAAAAAAAACTCGCCCAAGGTGAATAAATTTCAGCCCCACCTTCTCGTGGTATTCGCCGGGTTATGCTGACGGGGCTCTGGTAGATATTTAGAATTATTTTCGGGAAATTCCTTGCATAAATGATGTTTTTGAGATAAATCACAAAAATTCATCTTTGTTTGGTTAGGTGTCTCGTAATGGTTAAACTTTCCTTTCGCGAGTCGTAACCCAAAAACCCTGGCATTAACTATGTTATTATTACTTAGTTAATGTTAGGATTGTTTGGGTTTTGACCTTGTAAAGTCATGTTTAACCATTTTCGAGGGGGTTAGGTTAGAATGGCATCACTGTTCTATGTTTGATTCGTGATAACTATTGAATAATCCAAATCAACTCAAATAGAATCATTTAAAAATTGAGAGTGAGATAAGCGCACTCAATGCGCACATTACTTTCATTTAGCATAAATCATAGAACCTTATTTTGCTTGAATATTCAAAATAAAACATCAAAATTTTTTCGAATTTTTTTAACATTATGTCTATGGGGAAATCATCCATAAAAGTGTAAATATCTTGAAAACCGTTTGTTTCCGAAACTTGAAACTTTCAACATTCGATTCAGAGTCCCCGAAAACCTTTGTATACGAAAAATGGGCGTGATTGGGGTGTGGCCCCTAAGATTATTAATAAATAAAGAAATGAAACTCAATAAACTTTGAATTCTATTTTCTGTATGAAAATTAAACCAAAATTGCCTCTCATTTGAAGTGAATTAAACAAAAGGGAATTGTCTGAAAATGATCAAAACTCAAGAACTAATGTAATCCGATTTAAGAGTTTAATATATAATTGAAAAATAACTTATATTTTCTTTCTCAATCAAACTGTATAAGAAGGTTAATTTAATTTTTAGAGAATTCTAATAATCTATTATTATGAAATATTTATGTTATCTCGTTATGTCTCAAGATATATATTATTGTTTTTAATTAATGATGTTCATCAGTTTGTTTGAATGAATTTTATGAAACTTTATTAATGAGGAAGTAATTAAGTTGTTAGGAAAATTATTCGTGATGTATTACATAATTAAATGAGTTCTTTAAGTTATTGATGTTAATCATAATTTAGTTTGGCCATACCGCATAAGTGGCCCCATCCACAATCACTCCCACATTTTTTACATAGGGGGTTTCGAGGACGCTGAGTCCAACGGTGAAGGTGGCATGATCCTGAAATGAACGGTTCTCGAGTTATGTACACTTATGCAAATGATTTTCCCATAGACATAATGTTAGAAAATTTCGAAAAAATTTCTAGGATCTCCTTCAAAGATTTTGATAGAAAAAGGTTGAGTGAGTTGGGTTAGGTGAATTTGAATTGCGCCCGGAGCGCGATAGGCTCATATTAAGGCTCAGTATCAATTCCGACATTGTCAAGTTTAAGTTGGTTAGGTTAGGTGCCGATGGATGGCGCGTGGAGCGCGCTAGGCTTATATCAATTTTTACATGGTAAGGTTAGGTTAGGTTAGCTGAGTTAGGTTCCATTGTATTGCGCGCTTAGCGCGCTAGGCATATATTCAATTTTCAAAAGCTGAGGTTAGGTAAAACTAGGTTTTGTTTGGTGAAAATATATTAAAATAATTATATCTCAAGAACCGTTCATTTCAGATGATGAGACCACCATTGAATTCAGCGTCCTCGAAAACCCCTATATATAAAAATTGGGTGTGACTGGCCTACCCCCTATATGACTTCAAAGTTTTTCATCCATTCATTGAAAACTTAAGCGAATCATTAGAATACAGTTCTCAATACTTTGCAAATACTGTGTATAATGTTTTTCTTATCGCTATCAAAGGTAACTAACATACAGTGTTTGCCAATTAAAGACGAGTTAAGCCACACCCTCAAAGTTTATAGAGAAAATTTCAGCCAATCACGTAACAAAT
>JAQFXV010002049.1:0-11398 GCA_034694065.1 Camisia spinifer | reverse complement strand
CAGTGAAGCCAACTTTATATGGGATAATGCAAAGGCATTACAGTATGCATTACTTCCATACAAACCAACGCTAAAGAGCACAAAATTTTGAGTTTTGGTCAATCTAATGGTCGCATAGATTAGTGTTCCATCAAAAATATGTTGATCTGACCTCAATTCGCACCGTTCCCTAGTCAGTCGTGTCAAATAAATTTATAAAGCTATAAGTTTTCAATTTATTTTCAGGTCGTTCGGGAAAAAGAGTGAGTCTTCTGTAGATTTCTATAAATTTTCATTTGAACACATTTTTTTATTTAGGGAAAGAGTGGGAGTCCAGGTTTGTAATAGTAATCCAATTAAAGAAACAAATTTTTCATTCAGTTTAATTTCAGGACAAACTGGACTATCGGGTCCTTTAGGATCAAAGGTATAGTAAACTTAAAATATGTGAAACCAGTTTTGATTAGTTAACTATTATATTAAATTGAAATTAAGGGTGAATCAGGTCTGCCGGGACTTCCAGGATTTCCAGGAGAGAAAGGTATTTAATATTTAATCTACAAGTCATTTAACTTAAAGCAATCAAATGATTGAAAGGTGAGCGCGGATTTCCCGGCAATCCTGGAATTTTCGGTGAGCCCGGTTTAATTGGTGAACCTGGAGATGATGGTGAAACAGGTCCATTGGGGCCTGCAGGAGATATGGGTCCGCGTGGATTTCCCGGCCCCAGAGGGTTAAATATAAATTATACTTAAAACTAAAGGCAAACTTAAATATTGTGAATTTTATGTCATAGTTTTCCAGGCCTTAATGGCCCGCCCGGTGTTCCGGGCAGTGAAGGAGCGCATGGAATCAAAGGTTGATTTTAACATTAATAATGAAGAATTTAAGTAATATTGAAGAAATTTTTGTCAAATTATAGGTGAAACTGGAGCGCCAGGTCAACCGGGACCACCCGGTAATACAGGACCTAAAGGTCATTCCGGATCATCGGTAAGTCAAAAATTGAATTCTTTGAACAAATCTAATCCTATCAAATTAGGGTCCACCCGGTTCGTTGGGTCCACCGGGTCCTATTGGTCCAGTTGGTCGGTCTGGATTACCCGGACTTCCAGGATCTGATGGGTTACCGGTAAATATTAAGAATTTGAAAATTTTTGCAAATTCCATAACTTAAAGTCTATATTTAAAGGGACACATTGGAAATCCTGGTCCTCAAGGATTGAAAGGCGATGTCGTAAGTAATCTTTCAAATATTTATTTTCAATCTATCGTTAAAATATATAAATTTTAATATAAGGGACCGTCTGGTTTACCCGGTTTTGTTGGGCCCAATGGTGCAATCGGTCAAAAGGTTAATTGACACAAATTAGTTTGAAATTAGTTTTGATAATAAATTATATCTAATGAAAGGGAGATCAAGGAATGAGAGGAATAATAGGGTAAGTAAAGAGTCATTTCGAAAAATTTAAAACTACTTATGAATATATTCAGTGAAAAAGGAGATAAAGGAGAGTTAGGACAGCAGGGAATTCGTGGTGATCAAGGAATTAAAGGTTGGTTTACTTGAATAGCTATAATTTGTTAAGTAATGAAATCAATAAATAGGTGATCAGGGAGTTATCGGACAAACTGGCATTTCAGGGCCGGACGGACTCGACGGAGAAAAAGGATATCAAGGTTTGTATTTATTTTCAGTCAATATATGATAGTTTCCATTAATTTTTGGTTCGTAAAAATTAATAAAAAACAGGTCCAAAAGGAGATAATGGCCCTCCCGGTCGACAGGGAGAGAAAGGAAAGCTTGGAATACCAGGATTTCCAGGTTTGACATGATTTGGAAATAAAAAACTGCAAATTTTAATTAATTTCATTCAATTCAATAGGATATCCGGGTTCTGTTGGTCCTAAAGGTATGAAACTTGAATTCTTTTAATCATTTGAAGTCTGAATCATAAATCTTTTTTTAATGATTAAGGTGAAAAGGGTTATATCGGAAGTCCGGGTCCTAAAGGAGATAAAGGAGAGCGGGTATACTCACAGAATTGTAGTATTGAAAGCAAATTGTTATTCCAATAAATATTATCCAGGGATTTCCCGGTCCTGTTGGTGACAGAGGTCTTCCCGGCCCGAGAGGTCCGGCGGGAAGTAGAGGACAGAGAGGTAGTAGAGGAACGCCTGGATATAAAGGTAATTAAAAACACTGAACAAATTGATGTATATTAGAGAAAAAGCAGACTTAAGCGGAACTAAACTTAAATTCAATGAAGTTTTAGATTATAAATTGCTGAATATTAATACGATTTTAAGTTTTTCTCTTAATTAATCTAAATTCTTAAAATTGATAAAAGCTTTGAAAACTAACTAAATTTGTTAATTAAATATTGCATTGACTGTATTTGATTTGATATCAATCGAATGACTTTAAAGGAGCGATTGGTTCGGATGGTATTGCGGGTCAAGTAATGATTGTTTGATTTTGGATTTCAATCAATTTCGATTAAACTATTAATTATGAAATCTTTAATTCTCATAAAGCCTGGAGAAAAAGGACAGCCCGGAGAAAGAGGTCTTCCAGGAGTTGCGGGTCCGATAGGGTCTCCCGGAACGCCAGGTTTGCAATAATTTTAAAGCATTCGAGAGTTTCAAATGATTTGATTATTTTTCAGGAAAAGACGGCAATCCTGGTTATCACGGAGAGAGGGGTCCAATAGGTCTGCCGGGACCTAATGGACAACAGGTTTTACTATATATTTCTATTAATTTATTTGAAATATGCCTCGAATTCTGACTTTCACCTCAAATAGTTATTTATTGCATGTGTAAAGATATTTGAATGCTTTTTACAAATGCATACTTTCTATGCGATTGAACAAAACTTGCATTCATTAAAAGTATTGTCAATTCATTAGTTTATTAAGATTTTATTTTCTTGAAAACTTTATCTTAAATTAATTATAATTAAAAACAAATTATTTTTCTACCCAAAGGGTAAACCCGGACCCGTTGGCCCGATAGGAGCGGATGGACTCCCAGGAGCTCAAGGTATTGAAAAATTTTAGGGTCTAATCAATCAATTGTTATATACTATGCATTACCCAACAGGCGAACCCGGAACACATGGACCTCCCGGTCAACCGGTCAGTCATTTAAAAAACTTTAACCAATTATTAAAATTCTGTGCAAAAATTTTCTTTTAGGGAGAACCAGGAATTCCTGGAGCTGCGGGTAAAGATGGACCACCAGGCCTTCCCGGTCCTGCGGGAGCGCCAGGAACTCAAGGACCGATCGGAATTCAAGGATCACCCGGAGAAAGAGGACTTCCAGGAAGTCCAGTACGTAATAAGCATTTAACTGATTCACGATTATTGGTGTTCTTCAATTTATTTGAAGGGTTTGCCAGGAATGAAAGGTTCTTCAGGTGAAAATGGTCCACAAGGCTTACCGGGTGCTAAGGGTGATATTGGACCACATGGTGATGCAGGACCACAAGGAGATAAAGTATTTCAATTTATTATGAATTTTCCATTCAATTCCTTGATTGTGATGATCATTACAGGGAAGACAAGGAGCAATTGGACCACAAGGACCTGCAGGTGGTAAAGGTGACAAAGGAGATGTGGGATTCGCGGGACCACCCGGTAGGGATGGCAAAGATGGGGTTAAGGTTTGTTTTATCAATTTTATCAATAATGATCTAGTTATTTAAGGTTCAATTTAAGGTTCAATAAGGTTATTTAATTCAATAATTATTATTTAGGGAGCACAAGGACCTGCTGGACCTCCTGGTCAACCGGGAGAGGACGGCGATAAGGTTTGAACTTATTTTTGCCAATTTTTGTTCATCTTTAAAGTGATTCAATACTTTCAGGGAGAACAAGGAAGCCCTGGAGAGAAAGGCACTAAAGGATCGCGTGGAGAAATAGTGAATATATTTGATTCCATATTAATTAAAATTTTAATAACATTTTTCCTAAATTTTATTCTTCTAAAGGGACCAAAAGGTCCGATTGGAATTCAGGGTGAAATTGGCGAGAAAGGACCGCCCGGTCCTGTCGGTGAAAGGGGAGAAACGGGACAAATGGGCATAACTGGACCCAAAGGCGAAGACGGGCCCGTAGGCCCACGCGGACCACCTGGAAATCAGGGCACACAAGTATATTTAAATTAATTTAATTAGTTGACAATTTCAATCATTTATAATCGTTTTTTGAAGGGAATTCCGGGACCATCTGGTGTTCGAGGAGACAAAGGAGATCACGGGAAGGTTGGTCCTATGGGCCCGACTGGACCTCCTGGTCCTCCCGGGGCTCCAGGTATGCTATCAGTGAAATTTACACTTTTTGAAGAAAAAGACTTGAAGTTCGAGATTAGTATCTTTGGGAAAGTTATTAGTTTCCAATACATATTATTCAATTTTAAATCTATTTCTTGTTTAAATCATAATTTGAGACTTCATAACAATGTTATATCATTTAATTCTATCAATAGTGACCTCATCTGATTATTATTGACAATATTGAAAATTCAATTCTATTTATACCTCATTATTCACAATAGCTTTGTCCCAATAGGTAGTCCAGGACAAGAAGGAGTGCCAGGACTTCCAGGACCAGAAGGAAAGCCAGGTTTGGCTCATTCAAACTCTAATTAAGATTATTTACTAAAATTAAGTAATTTAGGTCCAAAGGGAGACACAGGACCTAACGGTATACCTGGTCTCAAAGGAAAAGATTGTGATGTTGGTGAAGGCGGACCACCCGGTCCTAAAGGTTACCATTCTTTTATTTTAGAATTTTTTTGGAAAGAAAATTTGATTTGTTTAATAATTTGTTTTCGAAATGACGCTTATCAGGAGATGAAGGAATGCAGGGATTGCCGGGACCTCCAGGAGAGAGGGTATAATAGCATACTAGTTAATTGATTTTTAGTTCATTAGAGCATTCATTTCGATTAGGGTCTATTTGGACCCGAAGGGCCAAAAGGATCTCCAGGTTTGCCAGGATTTCCTGGAACTGAAGGATCTCCGGGATTGCCAGGAATTAAGGTTTATTTTCAATAGTCTTAAGTCCGAAAATTTTATTTTCACATTTTGTTAACTTTTAGGGAGATTCTGGTCTTAACGGCGTTGATGGAAATCCTGGTCCACCCGGTCTTGAGGGTAGTCCAGGACTGCCAGGAAAGCAAGTAATTTTTTATAGAATGATATTTTTGAGGAAAATATCGTATAAAAACTTGCCGCTAAAAAATTTGAATTCTAATTATTTTGATCATCAAATTTAGGGATTAACGGGATCTCCAGGAAAACCAGGAATTGATGGTCTGCCTGGACCTCAAGGAGACATTGGATTAACAGGTAATTGGCTCTGAATCACTCGAATTGGTTTTTCAATCATTAAATTTCTGGATAAAGGAGAGAAAGGCGATGCAGGTATTCCTGGAGAAAAGGGTCAGATCGGACCTCAAGGTCTTCTCGGACCTGTTGGTCCTATTGGGGAAACGGGACAGAGAGGACCACAAGGAATGGTAATTTAGTTTTCAAAATAAATATATTTAAAATTAAAATCTATTCTATTTGATAAGGCGGGAGATTCGGGATTGCCTGGACTTCCTGGTGAAGCGGGACAACCCGGACAAATGGTCTGTATTGAAGACCAATGTTGTCTTCATATTCATGATTTTTTCAAATATAGGGACCTCAAGGCGTTGTTGGAGATAAGGGTGAAAGTGGAGAAAAAGGTTAGCGATAATCGATTCGAATGTTTAGCTTATATTAATTAAACTCATTATACAATAGGCCTTAAAGGTCACAGAGGACTCATGGGTCGCGCCGGCAGAAAGGTTTCTTTTCTTACAATTCCTATTAATTCACTTCAATTATTTATTGATTTATTCTTTTGATAAATTCCAGGGAGATATCGGAGAGAAAGGAGAGCCTGGGATGAAAGGAGAATCAGGTCCAGTTGGCCCGCGAGGAGAACCGGGTCTTATCGGTCCGGAAGGTATTTCAGTCATAGAAACAGTAAATTTTCTTTCACTAAAATAATAATTCTAAATGTTAGGCACATCCGGTTCTCCGGGACAAGAAGGACAGCCAGGAATGGAGGGACAGACGGGACCTAAAGGGCAAACTGGAAATGATGGTCTTCCGGGTGAACCGGGAAAACCTGGAGAACCCGGACCACCAGGTATGCAATCGTAGCTCTTATTTTAGGCTTGAATATAACATTTGCAAGTAATTCAGGCCCACCCGGAGAGGCGCCTCCCATTCCACCTGAGATGCTATTAGAGAGAGACAATCCATTTGGTTATCGACAGAAAAGAGATGTCGAACCAAAACTACAACATTACACCTCATTCTCTCATACATCACAACCACAAACACCACTCATGTTTTCTTCATTTTTAAGTAATTTTTATCAATTCATATAATTATACAGTATTTATAAAAGTATTCAATTCAGATCCAAAGAATGGCAATAATAAAAAAGACGTGGTCGACGAAGAACTTAGGAATAAATTGATGACAGTCTATACGAGTATATATGCAATGCGTAAAGAGATCGATGGCATGAAAAAACCGATTGGAACCAAAGCAAATCCAGCGCGAAGTTGTCGTGATATCTATTACGCACATCCGACCTTTGATGACGGTATAGTCTTATCTCTTGTTTATTAACTCAAAAGTTACTCAAATTGGATAACTTATAGGCTGGTATTGGATTGATCCCAATCTTGGTGTATATGATGACGCCATACATGTATTCTGCAATATGAGCGCAGGCGGACACACATGTGTAAATGCTGACCAACAAACAGCGTCGGTATGCTTTCAACTATACATTTGGATTAGTTTTTTAACAATAATTTATTACGACTCAAAGCAAGCTCTCATAACGTGGAAAAAGGAAAGAAATGAGCGCTGGTTTAGTTCATTGAGAAGTGGTTTTAAGATCACTTATGAAGTGGTGGGTTCAGTACAGTTGACATTTCTTCGATTGCTAAGCAAAGAGGCGTATCAGAACTTTACATACAATTGTGTCAACTCTATTGCCTGGTTCTCACAGTCTAGTCGTTCATATGATTTTGCCGTTAAATTCTTGGGACAAAATAGTCACGAATTCGGTTATCGTTCTGTCAATAAACCCGAACTCATATCCGACGGATGCAAAGTATTTATTCCTAATCTTTTCTAAAGTTGTTTTAAAATTTTTCTTTCAAATAGACTAAAGGCTCTGATGAAAGTAAAACTGAATTTCTAATTCATTCGACAAAACCAATGCATTTGCCAATCACTGACTTCTTCCCAATTGATTACGGGTTAGCCAATCAAGCGTTTGGGTTCAAAGTGGGTCCCATTTGTTTTAACTAATCCCAGCTTTAATTTAATTAACTATCAATTTTTCTAAATTTTAATCAAATTAATTTGCATTCAATCAAAAAGCAAAGTATTCGTTATTAATGGATAAATCAGAGATAATATTTAATTTGTATAAAAATTGTATAATTCTTTTGAAATCTTTTTGATGGAAGAAAATAAATCGAAGTTATTTGAAATCTTTATAATTGAATTATCAAAGAGTAAAATTTTAGAAATTAAATGCAAAATTGGTCTATTTTTGTACATCAATTGAAATATGAATCATTAGTCGTTAAAACCTTATTCATAAAGAATTTCATTGACATTACTTAGACTGGAAATGACTTGAATAATGCTGTTTTTGTAGATTATATTTATTTTTATTTTCATTGTGGTGAATATTTTTTTGTTCATTTATGTTAAGTTGCGTGATAACTATCATTATATGAATTGAATGTTTTACTTCTACAGATAATCTAACTTTATATCATAATTCATTAGTTAATTAAAGAAAAAACTGAAAATTCGAATTATCTATAAATTATTTTATTCGTTCACTTGAAATACAATACATTTAAATATATGTTTAATTAATACCTTATCATAAAAGAATTTTTTTCTTTTTTGAATATTGAATCATTATTTATGCTCAATAAAGTTTAACGATAATAAGAACAATATCTCTTTGATAACAATGAATTTGATCCACAAATGATGAATAAGATTAAGTAATAATGACCAGAAACGCTTTATTGCATTTGGTGTACACTTAAAATTGATGCCTAAGAAATAGAGAGCCAACCAACTTATGCTTGTTTTTGATGAGCATTCATAATCAAATTAATTAATTCACTAAATTCTACATTCATTCAAAACAGTTCAATAAAATGAGTGAAATATCTGATAAATACAAAAAACTCTTAATAACCATCAAATAGTTCTCCGATTTCACTACGAATATGAGCTTTTTTTCATAAACCCTTTGAACATTTCCATAGGAATCTAGAAAAAGTAATTTTCCAAAAATTAAACTTCAATTAAGATTTTTAAGAAAAATTAGTTAGAATGGAGTTATTATTTTTCAAATTTTTTCAGATTAATGTTAAGCATTTGTTTAACTTACAGGAAAAACAATAGTAGAATTCTTTTCAGCTGCGATTGAACTTAATGTTTGTAAATATCTTAGTTGTAGAGCTGCCGGAGTGTCTGCTATTACATCTGCAGCTTCTTTCAGAGCTCTCGAAGCTCTCTGTTCTCCTTCAGCGCCGATTACCTTAAATTGAATTTAAGTCAAAAGAAATAAATACAGAGGAAAAGGTTTCAAATATGAAAAAGTATAACAATAATTAAGATAGAATCCAAACCTTAGCTCTTGCTTCTCGAGCTGCCTCAGCTTCTGCAGCCATTGCGCGTTGTAATTGAACCGGCAGTCGAACATCTTTGCTATTATTCAAGTAATAATGATGGCAATCAGTGCTTACTCTCTTTTCACTAAAAAGTACTCTTTCGAAGACTCAAAATATAAAAAGGCTTATAAGAAATTTCAACTTTATAACAATCGCGTTTATTGTATTTTCTATCGTTTATCAATGATGTCGATAAACATTTTGCCAATTAATGAGAGATAGTTTAACTGTTGACTAACAACGTATGATTGAACTTTTTCATTGGGGTTTTCAAAAGGTAAAAGTTTTAATGACTCAAAAGTTTTATGCCTAATGCAAGAATTTGTCCTATCTATTGGTTTTGAATGCTTTTATTGTGTGGATTGTTGAAAAGAGTACTTTTTAAGCTAAATCTTATTAAATGCTCACATTTCCACTCTTTCTACTTTGACACCCCAGGGGTCAGTCGCCTCATCAAGACTCGATTGCATGACATGCGAAATTGATTCTCTTTCACTTAGTATTTGCGCCAAATCTCTAGTTCCCAATACATTTCGTAGAGTTGTCGCCGCCAGAAGTCTAGTTGATCTGCCGTAATCTTCAACATTAGATACAGCGACTGTTGCGTTACTAATTCTATAGTAAACGACAGCATCCACTGCTACTGTCACCGAATCTTTTGATAATATCTTTAAAAAAAATTAACTTTTATTGAGGACTCAATGGAAAGTATTTAATACTATAATCACATGTCAATTATTATATGAAATGAGAAAATGCATTAATAGTTTTTTCGACTAAATATTAATCAGGTTTATGTTTTTAATAGTGCTGACCAAAGCATTGTCTTTATTTTTATCTCTATTGTTGAATACAATATAGCAGGACTTCGCAAATCGCGGGCCATAAACTTTATGGAAATTAATTTATTTATTAGATATTCAAAGAATTTTGATTTTTTCAATCTCTTATTAAATTTTTCAAAATCCAATTAAAAGACTACTTGGACTACAAGCTCAAATTTTTACTCATTGATATAAACTACGTATTTTGTTTTGAAAATCAAGCTTTCGATATTTACAGCAAATAAAAATATCTATTTCAAAGTCTAAGGTTAAAAACATTAAACTCGTGAACATTCTATGTTCCGCTCTTTAGAATTTTTCGCTCTAAAAAACAGGCCGCGAGAGAAATAAGATTAAGAAAGCGTCGAATTTGTTTCAATATCGTTCAAATATTGAATATTCTACTTTTACATTGAATTTTTAACAAAAAATTGTAAACATATAAAAAAAATTAAATTGCATTCATATCTTTTCTATCATTCAAAACTCATTTCTCATTTCATCTTAAATTTATGGAATGACTTGTTTTTTATCGTGAATTTTCTAAAACTTTGCAGAATATATTCAGAATAAGTTTTTTACTGCGAAATTGAACCTTCAAGACAGTAAAAGTAAAAACAAAAACATTAATCAAATTTGAATGACATAATGCTCTTATTGATCAACAACTAATTTGTAGATCATTACTATGTAATGAGAATAAACTGGAAGTTAATTATTGAATTGAGTTCATTTTATAGGAAGTAAGTCATCTTTATCAATGAATAAAAGTAAATATATGAAAAGGCAAATTCTTAATAAAAAATCAACATAAGAAATCATTTAGAGAAATGAGAGCATAGCTTATTCTTATAAATAAGTCATTATCACTCGACTGCATTTCGGGATATAATAAAAACAAAATAATAATTTTATGAATTATGATACTATTTAAACTTAATAATGAAAAATATGACAAAACTATTGAATAAATTCTATTATTAAAACTTTTTTGATTACCTCTTGTGGCGGGACATCGAATGATACTGTCCTCAAATCAACCCTAAGTAGAGATGAAAAAAGAGAAAAATGAATTCAAACGATTAAATTGATTCAATCTCATTGGGCTATTGTTTTCTGCATAGAATTCAAAATTAGAAAGAATTACTGGAAGAATCATAATATTTTTACTCAAAAATAAAACTGAAAATATCGATTTTCATGCTCTATCTATTTGCAAATATTTAAATATAATAGAAATTCTCGTAAGTTTATAATATTACTGTAGTATTGCTTCTAATTTTACTTGAGCTTCAAGTTTCCAAACTTTAAAAGTATTCAATACTCAAAGCAAAAGCACTGCAATTGGAAAAACAGTACATATTTTAAATTTGAGCATAATATAAAAGTAGGATAACATTTCGCGATATTTACCAGTATTATATACTTGTAGAATAATTTAAAACTTATTGAAACACAGGAAAACTGAAAGTTTCAAAACTTTTGATTCGTGTGTCGAGCTATTGGAGACATCGTTTATTTTATGCAGAATTGTTTCATCGAATTCTAGTTTCATTTCAGTTTGAGTAGAGTTTAATTTTAAAATTAACCTAACTTAACAAATTGTTAATCCTTTAATATTGAAAGCATTTGATCATTGTTTGGCGCGAAGCAGTCTAATGAGTGCCCCACCATATGAATGGACTGCTAATGAATCGGTATATAACGAAAAGCACTAAAGGGAGAAAAACGCATTCAAAGTTTCGCTCAACAATAACTATATAGCAGATCAAGATTTAGACTCTAAAATCATATCAAATACTAAGTCATTTAATTGATTGATAATTTTT
>JAQFXV010002048.1:0-11400 GCA_034694065.1 Camisia spinifer | reverse complement strand
AATTTAATTAAACAGCAAACTTATTGTTCTGTGCGCGTTCAAAAATGGCCAAAAACAAAGTGAAACCCCTGTATTTTGATTTATTTTCGAGTCTGAAAATCAAAATCAATCATTTTTATTTACCGCTTTAATTTAAAACTTCGATATTTTTAATGTACTTTTTATGAAATAATATCTGCTTTCAATGTTATCTTCATTTATCTTTATAGTAATCGTGTTTATGTAGTAAAATCTAATATCCTATTGAATTCAATAATTATAACTTATTTTACAATAGTAATAATCGGATTCAGCCATGATCATTATTTTAAGTGCTTAAATATTGAAGGTCAGAGTTTGATTGAAGTTTAAAAAATATTAAAAAGAATTAAATCAAATTAACGAATACTCAAAACTAAATTAAAAATCCCAGTACTTTTTAAATTAAAATGAAATAGATTCTTTATTTCATTGAAAATTTAGAAAGATTAAAGTTAATAAGTAATCAGATTATCTATTTTGAATATTAGCGTGAATTTTGATGATAAGAGTTTGATTCTTCAATACATATAAATTCGAGCAAACATTATACTGTATATATCAATAATTGGATTGTGAAAATAAATAACTAGATTTTAATTTGAAACAGAAATTTTAAGCGATTTTTAATGCAATGACTCCATTATTTTTCAAATGATGGATAGCCTTCATTCCTTCATCAGCCACGTGTCCATCACTACATTCACCGGCGCCATCATAAGCCCAGCTAAGAATACCAGAATAACCACTATTGTATGCATGAGTGTAACATTGGTCCGCATTTTTACTTTCACTACATTTAACAGCGAATTCTCCTATTATAATAGGTTTATCACTCTTGAAAAAAGTGAATGGATTTTTCATAGGACTGGTAGCGGAATATTTTCCTTTCCATACATAAGAATGGAATTGATAAAAATCTATGGAAAAGTGAAAATAAGAAAATATTCATTTTGTTTAGGTGTCAAATCAAACATAGTTTAAGAAAAATGAATTCCAAATATAATTTTACAGTTTGTTTGTCCGAAATTATGATAATTTTATGACTATTTGAAAGATAAAAGAGAAAGATAATTGATATCAAAAGGAGTAAATAAGTTTAGAAACGAATAAGTCTACGATTGAACGCTGTATCCATACAAAAAAGTGTTAGGGAATTAAAAAAAATGAACACATTTTAACATGAGATTTTATAATTAATATAATTAATTTAAGTAATGATACCAGTACTTGTATTTGATACTTGTTTGAACGCAATTACTATGATAAAATTTAAATATGTTGAAATTCTAACCTAATGTCCCTTTTGGTTTGCCTCCACTCACATGTAAACAATGATCTGTATAAAAATCACGACATTTGGCACAAGCCTTAGATTCTGCTCCTTCTCCTTCTCCAACAGTTATCAATGCTTTTGGATCAACACTCTTAATAGCATCCGCGTGATGGTTAACAAATTTGAGCACTTCTTTCATTGTTAAATGAGTTGATGTCCAATCAGCACCACTTCCTTCAAGAGGGGTTGTGTCCCAACACGGATTCGCATCTTTGATGCCTTGTTTTACTGAACCTGTTGGCTCATTGATTATATCCCAAGCCGCTAAACTCTTGAGATGTTTCAGACCCGCAACCAATGGTTTCAATACTTTATTTATATAACTATCAAGTTTTGATTCATCACTATATAAATGAAGCATATGTTGTGGTTTTACGGCTAAATTCCAGAGACAGAGTATTGTGAAAATATTATGTTTTTCAGCGAATTCTATAAATTGTCCCAATTCTTCAATCAGAGAATGAACGTCATCCCCGGTAGCAAATCCTTCAGCATTGAAATGTGGTGACCACTGGCCGTCAATGTGTACCCAAACCCGAACTGCATTACCACCGGCGGCCGCGATTTCGGTCAACCATTTTTCGAATTGAGGTCTAGATTTCGCATAAGCGCCTCTTCCGAAATCTCTGATAATAATATGAAAAATGAATTTTTTTTTATGTTTTAAATAAAAAATGTTAATTTTTAAGACCTCCCGTAGGCGACCCATGGAGTGTTTGCACCCGAAAGAAACAATCTTTCGCCATTGAATTCAAGGTGACCTTTACTTACAGACACAAACCCTAGAACTAAGGGCAGAGTAAATATTAATAAATAGCTGATAATGAACTTCATTTTTAGAAATATATCTCAACTGATATTAATTTGTTAAGAATACTCGTTATATATTTTGTTTTTATCTCATCTTTACTTAACTCGAAAAAATGACATCTGCTTAAAAATGATTAGTTTTTAAATACTTTATTAATGTTATAATATTGTTCGCAAATTTTTTATATTAGTTTTTAAAATAATATACCGGTAATGATTAGGCTAAATATAAGAACTGGAAGTCACCAGTATTAAAGAAAACCTGGGAATCGATGAACAATTTAAATTATAAGATGAAGCACTTGAACAAAGACACTTTTGAATGAAAAAATCTTTTAAAGAAACTCAAGAGACCATAACATTGGAATCGATTTTTCTTTTAAGATTATTGCGATTATTTGAGGTTACACTTGTCATATTTTTTTGAAAAAGAATGTTAGTAAATGAAGGCCAATATTATAGAATAACTTTTAATAATAACTTTTTATCTTTCAATAAACTAATGAGACTTCAATTGTTCAATAGTTTGCTCTACTTTTTTTATAAAAAGTCGACAATCACAACCATGCGAAAAACTGAGCTACTCTTATAAATCTCGAAAACTCATAGAAATTTTCGATTTCTTTTGAATTTTTGTCAAAAATTTTAATCAATTCGAAGAACCTTTCCCAAAATATTAGGCTGACCAGGTGTCCAGTTTTAAACTCAAATGTTCATTTTTAGGGGTGACTTCCCATATTTTCGAATCTCATTTTTTCGAACACATTTTTTCGAAACAATATCTAAATCATTCTCTTCAGATAAACATTAATTATCGAAACTTATTTAAAACTTATTTAATTGTAATTTAAAATATCCTTTTTTAAATATCTCAAAAAATTTAAAAACACAATTGATCTTTAAGATAAACTATGATTAATAAAATGATTCTATAATTTTAATAACCTAATAATCTAGAAATTTTAAATCACTTAAATGTCCCTCATTATATTTAATAGTTTGTAGCTTTCTTTCGCTTAGGTGAAAGATTTACAGCATACAGTGAATCATTTGTTTGAGATCGAAATAAAGTTTGAAATTGAGTTTAAATACCGTGTTTAGCGAAAACATAATTAACTATCGCTTTTGAAAAATGGGTATATTTTCGAAAAACGATATTCGAAAAAATGAGATTCGAAAAAATGGGAATGAGCCATTTTTAGGGCATCAAAATTTAGCCCAAAAACCTAAGCCCCTATTTGCTTATGTATGCATTCAATTTATATTTGAAAGATTCAACATAAATGGGAGATTCAAAATTTGATTTCATTAAAATTAATATGAAATGAATTCATTCAGTTGTAAAATAAAAATAAAATTAATTGATTGTTTGTAGGTAAAGTAAAAGTCAAATTTTTTTCTTAAAATAAATTATATAAAACGAATAAATAAAACAAGCACTCATTTTTATTTGATTAAAAAATACTTAAAATAAATCAGATAATGCGTTCACATTCTTCATTTGATATTTCTACCCATGAATTCCAAGTACTCATCATCTCATTAACAGATTCACATCCATAAAACACCAAAAGATCATACATAAGACACGCATCACTTCCGCAATAGTAACCAAATCGAGAATTTTCATATCTCTTAATTCCAGCCTTATCTGCAATAATGCCTGTCATGAAAAGATCATCGATATCAAGAACAGGTCCTGAATAACTCGAAACAGTTCTATAAAACTTTTCCACTATATTTATAGACAAAATATAACTGAAACCAGATAAGAATCGATACGAATTTTTTGGAAAAAACTTTTTAGGCATAAACCATTTGTCTCCTGGAGTTCGAATACTATCGACTATCATTCCGTTCCCAGTTATTCCATTTTTGAGCTCATTATTATCAATCATTGACTTAAGTTTTTCGATATTAACTAAAACGTCATCATCTGTTTTAAGCACAAAATCAGTTGACATACAATTCTTTGTTATCCAATGCAATATTGAAATAGATTTTAGTGTTAAGTTATAATAATTGTCTATAAATCCAAACTGAATCATATCTTGATATTTATTTGACTCGTTTTCCAATTTTTTCTGCGTTTTCTGATTTTCTGGTAATCCGATGACAAATATAGGTTTTATTCCACGAATGATCGCTTCCTTAACCCATGTTTTTCTTAATGATTGTCTCCTATCATAATAAATTCCTGAACTTCTTGCGGCCGAATGTATAAAAATTGAAACTTTATTGTCTTCACATTGATTTTGAGATATAGTTTGAGATACAATTTTGGTTAACTTTATCTCTTCTCTGCTGTGAACATAATTTCTCTTACAATTGATAAACTTGAATAATAACAATGTAAAAAAGATAACAACTATTTTATGATTGAAAGAAATAAATGCCATTTTATCATCAAATTATTACCAGAAATGATTGCTTATTAATAAATTAATATGAAAAGTAGAAAAATAAATAAATAAACTAACGAAACAAAATCAAATTTTTTTTCAGAATATACTTGTTTTTTAATTCTATTTATTTTAATTATAAAAGTAATATTAGTACTGTATTCATAATATTGAATTCATTTCATTTCAATAGGGGTTTAACAAAAAAATAAATTTCATTTGACATAATTAAAGTGATGAATATTTTGTATAATATTATGATATTATGATAGAGAAAAGTAAATTTAAATTATTTAGTTGAATTATAGAGAAACTGCGTTGACTATCCTTTCCTTCGCATGTTGCCAAAGTGTATGCATAGTCTCAAGGGATGAAAATTTATCAATTTTCATGCGTTAAGGCTATGCCGACACTATGGCATTATGCAAAGGAAAGGATATTTCAACTGTTTCTCTATAATTCAAAATGTCTAAATTCATAATGTCTAAAGCCTGTTTAAATGCCCTAATTCTCTGATTGCCGGATTGATTAACCCATATTTCTATTTTACAAAAATCACCAATAAATTAGCAGTTAGAAATTGATTTTCCGAAAAGAACGCCCGATGATTATTGAGTAATGAATCTTGTGATTTAGTATTTTTTATAAAGTTAAATGAATTATCCATAATTTTATATGTAATTAACAAATTTCTCTTGTAAAATATTTGAATGAAATAGAAGAAACTTTTATTCATTGAGCTTTAATCCTCAGAACATGTTTGATATTCCTTAGGGATTGCTCTGGTATTTGATTTCTAAGAATTGTATTTGTAAATTTTAGTACACTGTAAAGTGCAAAGTGATAGAGCGTTTATTGAATGAATTTTCCTTTTTATTTAATAATTTCCTAAAAATTATTAATTTTTAATAATAAAAAAAGTTTAGTTTAAAACTAATTTTAAAAATGGGTTAAATACATTTCAGCAATCAGAGAATTAGGGTAACTAAACAGGGTTTGGACATTATGAATTTAGACATTTTGAATTTAGACGAAACGAAGTGTAGCCAATTCAACTAAATAATTTTAATTTACTCTTTCTAGCTAGTTACTAAGCATGAGTGAAGTATCGATCAAATTTAAGTAAGCGTGAATATTCAACAAGCAACAATTCCCACTAATCTAATTTGACATAAACCGCTTTAGTACCTAAATGTGTAAACCTCATATATAAATGCATAATCAAAGCATTGGTATAGGATAAATGCTAAAGTGGATTCTAATCTTTAAAGTGTCTCCAATTAGTACAATAGTAATTATAGAACTAAAAATTTAAAAACATCTAAGTTGTAAGCTGTTTGAATTTGATTGCTTTCATGTATCTCAAAAGAAGTAATACTGATGTTCTATTATTCTTGAATCAATAAATGAAGATTAAAGTTAATCTTTAAAGAAGTATTCTCATTTTTATGTTAAAACTGCTTATGCTACTGCACCTCTATCAACATGTCTGTTTTCACTGATAACATATTGATAAAGTTATGAATAGAGGTAATTGTAACTTCTCAATTGAAGCAGTGTTTTACTTTTTGCAAAACTCAAAAACTTGTTAGTAAAAAGTTGTTACTATGCTTCTAACAAATCTCGACTATATTTTCTAAAACTAACAAGTAAGTTTTATTCTAAGAAATAACAACGGGTTGTTGAGTGCAGCGAATTAAGGAAAACTGCAGTTAAGCAGCTTAAATTTTAAAAGCTTAGAATATAATAGAGAAATATAGATTTTTTGTTGATCTTCAGCATACACTCTTGAACTGAATTTTTCGACGAATTTCCCAATTTCTCTGTTGAGACTGATTGAGACTTACCTAGCGGCTATGTTACTACCGCGAAACTCACCTTTCTGTAAAAATTTCAAACCTGAGAAATTAAAGCATAAAATTATTAAATATTAAACCAACAGATTTTTGTAAAAATTTCACTCATCAGAACGCGTACGACAGAAAATTTACCACAAATTCTAAATAAATTGGTTATAAAATAAATGAGGTTTTTTAAAATTTAGATCTGTTGTCTTTTAGAGAAAAAATCTGAGTAAAATACAAAATAGAAAATCATATTGTTCTTTTCTATATTCTAGAAAATTCAAATTGTGAATCTTGTTCAAAATTATAATTCTCAATAATGCAGTCAAAAAATGAATAAAATAAAATGCTACTTGATTGTAAGGTAAAATAATTGAATTCACTCTGCTGAAATTTTATACAATATGAACTTACTTATTTCTTGAACAAAAGTAGTATGGCAACATCGATTTTTTTCCAATTAATGAACATTTTTATAAAAAAATTCAACTATTCAAATAAAACAGTGCTATATTACGAAAGGATGTATGAACATGAATAACTATGTATTATTATGCTTTCGGTTAAGTTATAATTTGATCGCAAAATAAAATATAAACTCAAGTTTATTAAGAGAAAGAATTTAAATATCGAAGAATATATTTATATATGAATGGATGGATTCTGAAGTATGCTATCACTTAAAGCAGTGAAATGAGAAAAACGCTGTTTAAGTTGCGCTTCACTTTCTTTGCATTTTAATGTTTGGAAACTTTTGAAACACAATATTTTAATAAATTTTAATTAAATTTAACATTTTGTTCATTATATACATTATGTTTTATCAAAATTAGAATATATTTAAATAATTAAAATGAATAAACTGATTAAATGTATATTTTTAAAACTTACTGAGTTTCTCAAAAGTTTTCGTTTATTTTTTCTCATAAGACTGGATAAAGTCCTCGTTTTCTCACTTTTTCACAACTTTTTCTATCGTTTTCATTATACTTATTAATGTTGAAGGAGTTCTTTTGGTGAGACAACCATTTGATAAATCAATTATTTCATTATTTATACAATTAAACATTATTTTAAGCTATTTATTATTTTTTAACTGTGATTATAATAAACAAAATACATATTATTGTTGAGTTATGTTATGCAATGTTTTGCATGTAATGCTTAGTATACAGTACGCAAAGCACATAACATTGAATAGCGTAGCATTACATGTATTGTGTGTTTCGATTACTATTAAATCCCATCTAAATTAACAATTTTTGAATATTAAATTGAAACTCATTTTTGCATTGAAAACTTTGCTGATTTTCTTGGTACAGTTAGAATACGAGTCAAACCAAAGGATAGGATAATAATCTGAAAAACATGTTAACTCGAGGTAGCATACTTCAGAATCCATACATTCATATGAAGATATATGACTTTGAACACAAATAATAATATTCTATGCTTCACATATTTATGAAAAATAGGAATAATCAATTTATATGTTAAAAAAAATCAAATTTATTAGAAATTCTGATTAATTCATACATAAGCCTCAGAAAAGTCAAAGTTTTCTTCAAATTGTTTAATAGTCCTCCTGAGAACTATCATTTCAATGTAACAGAAATCTTTACAATCAAATTTTTGCCATTTATTTAGGCTCAAAACAAGATTTTTTCTAGCTTTAAGGAATTTTGATTCAGAACGTATTGACCACAAAAAATGAATGAAAATCAAAAAGACGTGCAGTGACATATAGTAATTGAAATGATCGAAATGAATCAATCGATTTACCGTGATAAGAATCGGGAAAAATGTATCCATGATCATGAAAAATTTGAGAAATTCGATAGTTCTTTTTATATCAGATTGAAATTTAATAAACTGGAGAATAGTTCTCTGAGTTGATAACAACACATTTTTATCGGGTTTATTTTGTTTTCTTCCAACTTCTAAATCGAATTCTTGAACAATTTCTATGAATCTGGTATAAACTTCACGATAAATTAGTTGAAGCAGAATTTTCCAACTGTTGAAAAAGAGATGAATTGAAAGCAGTTGAATTTCTTTACTTATCGGTAGAAAGTTTCGTAATTCCGAAAAATCTTTGAAGAGTTTACTGTCATGCGAATCCCATAAAAAACCTGCTGTAGCCAGAAATGCTATCATCACTGCAAAAAATAAGGAGATGAAAGGTGAGAAGATCCTATTATATCTATTGACAAAGTACTTTTCTTGATATTTTATCATTTCATTATAAACTCTAATAATTGCAGCTGATTTGAACTTCAAAACTGTAAATGAACCCAAAATAGATAAATTAATGATTGTAAATAACAATTTCAATATTATTTCACTCAATCTGTCATTCAGTTTGATAATAAAAGTTAGTTTAATCAGAATTAATGAAAAAATTGATAATGATATTCCAGTAAATATATTTACGATCCATTTATTCTTGCATTCAATGCCAAAAATTGATAAGTTTTTTATCATTTTGTTTAATTTTTAATAGAAGTTATTATTTAATGAGAATATTATTCAAATAATTCACTCAATCTTACAACAATTTGTGATCTAAAAATGAATCGAAGTTCGCATTAAACAGAAACTTTTTAGCAGTTCGAGATCATGCGCAAAAAATCTCACAATCATGAAAAATTCAATAAAATTTCTGGTTAAAAGATTTTTATATAAGAAATGATATTTGAAATATATTGATTTGTGACAATAAAAACTTTATTGGGAAAAAATATTTGCTTTAAAAATTGAATATTATTAAAATTATACTTCAAGTTTCTTTATTGAAAATTCAATATCTTTGAAGGAATTCATAGATAGACCGAATCGACAAAACCTTATGTAACAAAAAATGTAAAAATTTTGAATGAGAGATTTCTCTTGAGGAAGGCTTCGAGTTTACTGAATTTATAGGCAATGGTAAAATAAAATTCATGTTCATTTTGAAATATAAAAGAAATATTTTAAGATAAAAAGGGGTGTACTGTACTTACTGTAATAGAAAATGATTTTCATAATCTAATTTCAAAAATTGAACGTAGCTTTTGAAAAGCTTTTACAAAGAACCTGTACAGAATAAATGGTAAACTTAATCTTGTCAAAAGCTTAAAAGAGATTTTTCTATAGAGATATTTCGAATTCAATGAATCAATCTGAGAAATCAAAATAAACCTTTTTAGAGCTTATTTAAAATAAAAAACATGTTTCAATAGAAAGGGATTTGATTATCGTCATCTATTTAACCCAAATCCTCAAATATTTATTCAAAAAAACTGAATGCCTATTCATGTTACATAAACTCATTAGAATTTTCTATTATTGAAATAGCATCTAAATAAAAAATTTCGATCAGGACTTTTTGTGTTGAACTTAGTTAATAAAGATTTATTTGAAAGCATTATATGAGTAGCGAAATCCTCAAACATAGCTTACGCATTTACTTGACGTTATTCGTGTATCAATACGATAACTATACGATTTTAAATAAATACGTCAATTAGCTTAGCTATGTTTGAAGATTTTCTTATTCATATTCTTATGATATGAAAACTCTAAACACTTACAAACTAATTAAAGGACAAAACACGTCATGCATTATGCGTACACATCACCTTTTACATAAACTCTAAATTGAAACTAACATGAAACTAAAGCTTCATATTTGAAATTATATTTATTGTCTCTGAAATATAAAAAGGCATAATTTCATATGAAAAAGGATTTAATAGAAACCAAATAAAGTATAATTTTTTAAAAAATTAATTAAAATCTTTAGAACTTTACATCATTGGAATTTTTCAGAATAAATGAATCAGTTTCCTAATTTTTTTGTTATGAACTTATTTAATAAAGGTTCAATTAACTGTAATAATTTATTTAAAAGCTCACTTAATCTTAAACAAACTCTGACTTAATATTTGAGAATGTTATAAAGATTTCGTGAAGTTTGGAGAGGAGATGTTTTGTTTTTATTCCCTGATGGAAAAAATTGACTTTATGATTGAAACGATTATAGTTCTAAAGACCGAAAAGCAAAAGGCCGAACTGCAAAAGACCGAACTCCAAAAGCACGAAACCCAAAAGCTCGAAAATATTTCAATAAATGATGTGATTAAATTGAAGCTTATGAACTTTACTTTTTAGGTACTATTATTCATTTCAGCTTTCATTTTAAAGTAATAGCTGAAGATAAAATATTTTATTCTTGTAAATTATATAATATGAGAATTAGGATAAAAATAAGTTAACAACTGATCAGTTATTCAAATAATGAGTTATAAGTTTAAAACATCATTTATTGAGATATTTTCGGGCTTTTGGGTTTTCGGGCATTTGGCGTTCGGCTTTATGCAGTTCGACCTTTTGCTTTTCGGCCTTTAGGAAAGATACCGATTGAAACATGTAATTTTTGTAATAAAATTTGTATCCAATTTTGAAAATTCCCGATAAATTATTGCATTAATGAATAAAATAATGTGCTATATCAAATTAAAGCTAATTTATTGGACTATCCATACATATTGAATGAAAGATTAATTGCTCTTTCTACACAAAATGCCAAACAGTAAAGAGATAGCACTTCGTCAGCGTTTTGCCACATTTTACTTTGTGAATTCAAAGTATTAATTTGATTCTATCTATGAGTTCTTGAATTGATTTGGCTGTCCTATAATTCAAATAAACATTCTTCTGAGGATGTTTTATGCGATACTGCAAGTATGGTATGAAATGGGGTATTGAGTTATGGCTTAACCAGTTTTCACATTAAAATCAAATTATGTTTTTTTAAAACTTTTTATTAATTAACATTAATTTATTATAAGTTATTAAACATTAATAAATAAAATATAATTGAAATATGAGACGAAATCAGTGAAATGATATTTCTGTTATTTTTGATCATGTGGTCAGAAATAGCCAACTTTTTAATAAAAAGACGATAGACAGCACTCTATTGTTTCATTAATCCATTTATTAATAC
>JAQFXV010002047.1:0-11410 GCA_034694065.1 Camisia spinifer | reverse complement strand
GGTATCGACTGGACACTGGACATTTAAGCGGCAAAACTGGACAGTCCAGTTCAAAAACGTCCAGTTGGTCACCCTACCCCTTATTCATGTTTGTTAGCATATGCACTCTAGAATGTATTGCAAGTTTGTTATATAATCAAAGTTTACCATAAACATTTACTTTGGCTTCATTGATATAATATAGTGTAATTAAATTATAATTTCAATTCTGTTATTATGTCTGAATATAGAAGAAAAGACAAAATGATCAAATTGCAATTGCCGAAAATATTAATCAATTGTCTGACCAGAAAATCTTAAAAAGTTCATTTATTTTATTATTCACCTGAATAGAAAAGATATCTTTTTAGATTATTCTAAAATTTAATTTTGGGAATTCTCTGTAGCTCATAGTTTTAGACTAATATAAAAATTGACATGCAAAAAGTTTTTTTTAGAAATTCCGATTTCATAAATTTGAAATCGTGAATTTCTTTTACAATTGGATTGGATTGTATTTCAATACTTTATTCCCAGTTTCCATAACATGGACAGCTTAATAAAAAATGATGGAATGAATCAACTGAAAAGGACAAAAGTTCAATCATTCAATTAGATACACCATATCAAGTGAGAAAGTTGATCTAATTTTAGTACAGTCTTACCCCGATTATGGCAAGTCATTTGTGCTTTGAGTTTGAGTTGATTTGAGTATTTTTTGATGATTAATGAAATTTTGATGATCTCATGAAAACAGTCTATAATATATTATATTATTCAAAGTTTGTCTATTTGGCCAGCTGAAATTTAATTTTTCCAATCTCTTCCCTAAATTAAGAGAAAGGTTTGATTTTTCTTGTTTACGAAAATACTTCTAAAACGACTCTTCCTCCCACAAAGTTAACGAATATTCCCAAGAATAATTGAGTATTCTTAATTTAAATTCAGTTCATTTGAAACGAGTTATAACTATAAACAATTCTACGACATGATCTCGTGACCCAAAATCTCAAGGCTCATAATCTCACGAGTAAAATCTCGTGCGACACAATCTCGCGAAATATATAATAGACATGAAACAGTGTAGAAATAAGTAAAGTATAAAACGGCTACAAGGCAACTCTGTGTGAAACGTCAACCGAGGAAAAAAGCGACCAGGCAACTTATAAGAAAATGAAAGCAACATAATGAGCAAAATGTTAATCCTTTCGTGAAATTATATTACAGTACATTCATATCAAATTTACACATTCTATCGATAACTTTATTGGAAATTAAAAATTAATGTACCACAATGGATCAGAGAAAAGGGAAGAAATTTAAGTTTTACTAGCCCTTTTATATCATCTCATTCAAGAAATATTACAAGTAAAATTACAATAAGAATTAAGCGATTAATTGTAATTTTAAAATATTATGGTTTTCTTGTTGATTAAGTAAAAAAAATTTTGAAGATAAAATTTATATGATCATAATATAACTGAAATCAATAGCATAATTTGGACAATCATTATGATAAGTCAACAAATCTATCAATTAAAAGTCAACAATTATAATATCTAATCGTTTTTATAGCTGTGAAGATATTTCACGACTATAAAGACAATACCGATTCTAATGAACAAAAGCAAAATTTTGTCACAAATCAAAATATATTTTTGAAAATGCATAAAACACACTCAATTTTGCCATTTTTTCATTCATTTCTGTTAAAGAGAAACAACATATTTAAGGCTAATTTGAGAAATTCTGAATAAGTAGAAGAAGAAAAGCTTACAAAATACTGAGATCACTGGGTGTTGTTTCATTCCGAGAAAAACAGCATTCTAAATGATATATTACTGTGTAAAATGATTATAAAACGTATTTTCACATCAATTTCAGACATAAAAAATTAGACTGAAAATATACCAATGAATTTTAAAAAATAATTAGTTGAATTTTCATAACTTTTGAGTGAACAAAAATTGATTTTTTGGAGAAAAAAAGTTTTACAATATATATTAAAAGTACATGTATTAGACATTGGCTGTTCATTCAAATTAGAGAAATTAGATTTGATTGATTGGTTTTAAAACATTGTTTCTCATGAGCAAAGAATTGAATTTTCCATATAAAATATATTTTTGTGGTAAGTGACACTATTCCCAACTTTTGTATGCAAACGAATTATACAATGAGGACTCTTTCAATTAATTTTATCAAGAAATATAAATACATATTTGAGGGGCTAGTTAACATAGGTTCCCTCTTTGTTCATTTATAGAATTTTGAAAAATTAGCGCTTAGTGCTCCATTAGCCCTTTTGTGAAATTAAAAATATAGACAAAATACTTAGAGAATAAACTATTTTACAACTTTCCTTTTATCTATCTATTTACAATCGATTTTGGGGGAATTGTCGAATAAATTGAAAAATAAAATTTGGACATTCAAATTTTTAAAAAATAAATTAAAATATAATTAAATATTTGACCTGTTTTTAGCAAATATTAAATAACATATTAGAGGGTTAGTAAATAAAATATTTTCAATGCTCTGCTCATGAGGTGTCCTAAGATTTTCTCAATTACATAAGAAAAGCGGCAATCATATGAGAATTAGGTAATGGGTTTTGAATTATGAAAATATATTCACTCAAAATTTTCTGCATGAAAAAATAAAGAAAAGATTGATTTATTTAACTCTTGTTTCTTTTATGAAAAACGGGTTTATAGATTGGTACGGATCGAAAAAGATCAATATCATGGATTGAACAGGTAGTATTTTGAATATTTAAGGCTCTGCTTTTGTTTTCTATTTTTGAGATCTGAAAAATTAAGGTCAAAATTGGCAATCGATTAAATAGATTAGAGGATTTCACTTTTTCGTTGAATTATAATTCATCCCCTCTAATCCCATGATTGTATTCGATTGACTTATCCGAAATGCTGAAAATTATTTTATTTCAATACATTAATACTAAATTTTAGGCTTATTTTCTTGCTTTCTGATTTAGAAAAATTTATATGGTTACCCTTGTGAAGATTAATTCTTCAACCTTGATTGACTTATCAACATTCAAGAAGGTTCTTTCTCACCAATTGAAGTCAAAAATTGCTTGTGATTGATCTTGAGCATCGAACACAAATTGAATTCATTTTAAAATACAGGAAACAGAAGGAAATTGAAATTAGAATAATAAATTTTTGAGAATAATCTCTAAAATTATTGTTAGAGACTAAAGTAGAGTTCATTTTTTGGCTGAATAAAATATATACTTTACTGTATGAATTTTGAAAACTGTTATCTTTATCAAATGATTAATATCGATGCTTGATTTAAAATTGAAAGATATTTTCTAGTTAACTTATGAAATTTTCCTAAGGGTTAAACATTTCAAGAGTTTTATTTCTGTGGAAAATTACTCAAAAGACAATTGATTTATGCTTAATTTTTTTCTTTGATCCTTATATTTTTTAGAGAAAATTCAAATTTTTCAATAATTTGAAAAAATTTAATAGAATTTATTGATTATTAAGAAACCTCATTTTCAAATTTTTACTATTATATGCTGCATCTTAAGCAATAAAATCATTTGAATTTATTGAAAATTAATTGCACTAATAATCGAATTCTACTAGAATCAAATCCATTTAAAACAAACACAAATTACTCATTTTTGACTAATTGATCTCTATCTCGCCTATTTTTCATTAAAATATCTAACCCCACTTTTAGGCTGAATTGAACAACACGTTATTTCTGAATGACTTATAGGCAAGGATGCATATATAAATATGGATCCTTCCTTTCAATTTATTTCTAATTATTATTTGATAGTAAGGATTACTTTACAGTCAATTAATTACTAAAGCCTCACTATTAAGTATATATCTTTAGAAAAATTAACTAACCTTTTGACTTTAATAGTAAAAGATAAAATATTCAATAATTAGACAAAAGACTTGTTAAAATGAAAAAAATCTGTATCAATCAAATTCTATATGAATTCCTTTTATTTCTCACACGTCAGAGAATAATTTATTATATAAAATGATTTATGACATCGTTTATTTCATGTTGGTTGATGAGGTTTTGATCAAAATGAAATTAATGAAAATAAATATTTATATTTTATCAGGATTTAAAATTTTTCGAATTATTATAAGCATTTGACTAATAAATGAGAATATGTTAAAGATTCAAATTATTTCATTCGAAAATATACATGTTCTTTCTTCATAAATAAGATATATATTAGAAATAAAACAATTCGTGTTCAATTCATGGATAATTTAACTTGAAATTGAATATCTAATTTTTCTGTCTCAGAAAATATGAAAAGGATGATCGATTCCTACTTCGATATTTGAAAAAATGTTCAGTTTCACGCATATTGACATCAAATTTTTGAGATCCGTTTTCTCGAAACTAAGTTTTACTCCGATAGAACATTATAATTCTAACGCGACGATATGTAAAGGAATAATGAATTTGATATTTTTCTATTTATTAATTCAGTTGAATATATATATGTGGACAAGCATATTCTTCTTGCTTCATGCAAGGTAATAAAGCTCCTGAAACATTTCTCTATTAAAAGCATTAGGTGCAAAAAAAATTCTCGGTAACTTGCTGATGATTTTTAAATATAACTTAAAATTGATTAAATTAATTTATAAAAAATATAAATTAAAGAGTAACATATTAATTTATCGCTTTGAGTTCAATAGTTTTCTATAGGGCTTTTCTATCTCTCTATCTGAAGTATAATTCTGGAGAGCGTGGAATGGCAGACCATCACGAATAAGACAAGTGTACTTGAAGCATCTAAAGTAGCAATCTTTATTAGATTGAGTTTGAACACCGAAACTTCTATAAATATCGTGATTTTTATTAATTAAGCACCGGAACTTTGAAATATCTCCACAAACTGCAATGTATCTGTCAAGTTCTGGTACCAGATCAAATACGAAAACTAAAGTGTGGTAAAGAGAAAAAAATTGATGGATTAAATATGATTCTTATCATTGTATAATCAACTAATAAAATAAATTCAAAAACCGACTTTCAAGTTTGCTTGACAGAGATCTATCAACGACCAATGTATATGTATGTCCGATTTCCCCTCCAGAATTTTGTAATGCGTTCAATGAAAATACGATTGTAACTAACGTTTTGATCGATGAATCTTTAAAGATTTCTTTCATTTTATTTCGCAAAGTACTGGGACATATTATTGGTGGGAGTCCAGATTGCATTAACTCGGCATTTATCTGTCGTCTTACAACTGGATCGTGATCTATTTTCCCCATTATTTGAGGCAAAATATAAACACCATTTTGTCTTTCAATCTCAACGCATTTTATAGTGAATTCTCGTAAAAATTCAATTTGACTCAAAGAGCTATTATAAATGATTTTAAAAATTAGTATATTCTTTATTGAGACTTGAGGAATTCAACCAATAAGCTTTCGAAACATGAAAGTGATGACATCCCTTTACCTGTCCAAATGCGATAGTCAAGTATATCGACCGAATTTTTAGGTTTGCGGAATGGGCGAAGGCAAGGAGATGTGAAGGCGGTGTGTTTCCTGGCTGAAGGTTGACTTTTAGGATTTTTTTATATTTGTTCAAAAATTCGACACAATTGTATTGATCCTTAGCATTCAAATTTACAAGCTCTACACATTGTCGGCTTATTTCACCCCTTTCTGCGTAAGTATGATTGGGACCTAAAAACTCAATTATCAATTCATATAGTTGTGTTGGGTTATCTGGTGAATAGAAATGACCTATAAATCTATAAACCCAAAATTTATGAGATTTCTGTTTATCATTTTTTGGATTAATTGCAAGATCAGATTCTCGATATATTTCATTTGAACTCGAAATTGATGTCCATTCTAAAGGTGGAATTAATTTCAATTTTTTAATTGTATTGGATGCATTAGTATCCATTTCTTCCCATTCTTGTTTAGTTATTTTGCCTTCCAAAACCAATGAATAACAGGGTCTCAATAGCCTTGGATTGTTCAAAGCATAATTTATCTTCCGCGAGACACAGGTGTCGATGTTTCTAACTTTAGATTTCTTTTTCGAAACCAATGAAACTTTGAGATTTTCTGGAGTTCACCTCTTTTCCTTAATTCTAATGATTTTATCAGGTTCACTAAGTGAAATGTAATCCGGAGCAAATTATATAGGAAATATAACATGAAATTCTCATTATTATATTAATATATGTTTAATCTTATACAATTACATGAAAAAGTACGATATATAATTATAATTAATGAATAAAAAAAATTAGGGTGACCAACTAGACCCTTTTGGACTGGACTGTCAAGTTTTGACGCATAAATGTCCAGTGTCCAGCCAAGACTCCAAACTGGACGCATTTTGTCCAGTTTTCAGAAATTTTTAGAAAAATCGGCATGAAATACCCTAAATAATCAGGAATTTCATCTATTTTTGAGATGAAGTCTTAATATCTTTTGAAAATATAAAAATCTTTGTTAAGTTAAGAAGCCTTCTTGGTTGTATTCAGCTCTTAACATTTGATAAGCACATAAAATCACAACAGTTATTCGACTGAGACTCATTCATTTCAAAGAATCTGTTTTAAAAAGAATACAATTAAATAATCCTCATCAGTGAAGCACTCGATCATTGAAACCATAAGGGAATCAAATTAAAATCAAATTAAGTTATTATAGTCCAATTTTAAGTTTGAATGATTGAAATATTTTTTTAAAACAAAAAAAGATTCAATTTTTTGTGTTATATCAAACATAGACTGATGAATGCAAGTTTAATCTAATAGAAAATAATTAAAAATAGTGAAAGCTGAAATTCGCACCAAATTTAGTTTTTCTTTGTATTGTCAGCCCTTTTTCTAGAGCTGATCCAAACTTCACACAATAAGTTAAAATAAATTATTTACACATAAGTTTTAGTTATTTTCTTGGTTTTTATTTAAAAAGCTGATAAACATTGAAATGAGGCAATTCTTTTATAAGTTTATAAAGGTTAACAAAATATTACACATAAGAGTTAGGTTTTACTTATCGTGCTCCGCCCATATGGGAGGTCCTAGGGCGGAACCACCTATATATATCAACTCGTCTCGACAACCTGAGTTCATCGATACCCCACTTGGGACCCTAGGACCTAGCTACGAAAAGTTGAACCTAAGTCCCTAGGGACCGGACCTAGGCATACCATATTTGGTATGCAGACTCTACTCAACAACCTGAGTTTATCGATACCCCACTTGGGGCGCTAGAACCTAGCTACGAAAAGTTGAACCTAAGTCCCTAAGAGCCGAGCCTAGGCTCGCCACATTTGGTACACGAACTTCACTCAACAGGCTGAGTCTATTCAACTTGGGGCCCTAGGGCCTAGCTACAAAAAGTTGGACCTGTTACCGATTTTTGCCTCTATATAATTACCTCCCAACTTTGGTTGCAAAATTTAAATTGATTTGAAAATTCTAATTGATCTCTAAATTGAAAAAGTAGAGTCTGCATACACAAAATGGTATGCCTAGGTCCGGTCCCTAGGGACTTAGGTTCAACTTTTCGTAGCTAGGTCCTAGGGTCCCAAGTGGGGTATCGATGAACTCAGGTTGTCGAGACGAGCTGATATATATAGGTGGTTCCGCCCTAGGACCTCCCATATGGGCGGAGCACGATAAGTAAAACCTAACCCACATAAGCACCACAACGAGTAATACTTTTACATTTAAAAGATAAAACTTATACATTTTGAGCTGAATATAATATTAATACACTGAAGAGATAAAGAGCTGTTACAGCATTAAAAGCTGGAGAACTAAGAGAGACCGATTCATAATATTCTGGTCTTTTTATATTGTTTATAATTTTTGTGTTTGCACATGAATAAGTGATAAAGACCATTCTCATGAGAGCCAGACAAAGACTAGTTATGAGACAGGAATTTATCTCACACTTTTGAGGAGAGAGCAACTTAATATTTCTTGTGTGATAAATTATTGAAAGTTGTTTGAACTAATAAATGAATGAAACATATGTAGGATAGTGTTTATAAGTAATGTCTAACAGTTGTTAGACATTTGACAGTAAACATAAATCAACATGAGATTCACAATAGGTGTCTAACGATCGTTAGACATGTGAAAATAACTATAAAGTGTTGCATATCTCCCTTTCTCTCTCTCTCTCTCTCTCTCTCTCTCTCTCTCTCTCTCTCTCTCTCTCTCTCTATGACAGGTTATCAATTTAAACTTGAGAAAGAATAATATTGGGCTCACGTCAGAGTTGACCACAAGTTAAAGTTCAACTTTTCATATTCCTTTCTCTCTTTCTGTGACAAATAATAAATTATAAGAAGGAATTTTGGCTGTTTTAGACCGGGAAACGCCCACTTTTCTAAAATTTTTATTATAGGGTTCAATGAGAAAATTTTTTTTCATTTTTTCAATGGTGTTCAATGAGAAAAAAATTCACACACATTTTACTCATAATTTAAGCGAATACGTATATTTTATTTTTTCATTATGACCACTCGTTCCCGAGAAATCGATTTTTTAAATTTTTTACAAGATATTCAACGGGAATTTTTTCAAATGTGAAAAATCTAAGAAACCGATTTCTCGGGAACGAGTGGTCATAATGAAAAAATAAAATATACGTATTCGCTTAAATTATGAGTAAAATATGTGTGAATTTTTTCTCATTGAACCCTATAATAAAAATTTTAGAAAAGTGGGCGTAACTTTTTAAAATGGGCGTTTTCCACTCTGATTTTCTGGATTTATGTTCTACTCTTGATTCTGATTCAAGAAATATAAATATCGATATACCTTCCGGGTGGCATCTTTTCGGAATAACAGCCGGAATTTTTGTAGGGCTCACAGTATTGTTCTGAGTTTTTCTTAAATTATGTTTAATGTAATATTCCTTCAGAAATTGTGACAAAATTTCAGAAAATGTGTTCATTTTTTCTAAATTAAAATTTTTAAACTATTCTCTGTTTATATGACAAATAAAGACTGTGTGTGAATCATGAATTTTCAAAAAATTAGAGAAGGGGGCCCTTTGCTTTTTTGGTCCAGTTTTGGGCCACACAAGACTTGGTCACCCTTAAAAAAATGTTGAGATTCTTTTTATTAATATTTATTGAAATCTTAAGCTTAAGGGAGAAAAGTGATCAGTTTCGCAAAGTGAAACGTTTCTATTGTCCATTTTGTTTCTTCTGAAAGCTACAAATTTTTGAAAGACTTTCTATCGGCATTATTTGTCATATCAATCATCTCATTTGAATTGTTATAACTTGGAAAAGACTTATACCACTATAAGGAAAGAATCTTATAGGAAAAGGGATAAGAACTAGTCATATTTCCTTTATTTGCTTGTAATATTTTTTATACTATGTTTTTTTTATCTAATGAAGTATGATTCTGATAGAAGAATCAAATGATTATTAGAGAGATAGTGAATTGAATTAGTTAAGTTAAATTACAAAAGTCTCTGGCGTGCGAGATTATTCTGCTAGCCGTGCCACGAATACGCGCGGGCCACCACTTGGGTAATACAGCACTAGGCCTTACATATGATATAATTTTTTATGATCTCAGGGAGTCATTTTCAAATTTATCCTACTTTATATCACCTGAACATTTCTTACTTCCACCTATAAAATAGCTATTAATTCATCTTTATGATGGAGAATAGCTCTAACCTCAATTTCCGGCTTTATTTTGATTAATCAAACATCCCCAAATAAAAAGATAATTGACTAAATTTTGAATTTATTTCAACAGAAATTTCCAATCATAGATCGGAAAATTTAAAAAGATTTCATAAAGCATAAATCTAGAATATGCATAAAATCTTTACTATTACAGATGTTCAGTATGTTTTCGATAATTTATTTACAATACGAGTTTTGATAGTTTTGTATCAAATCATGCCCCTTAATTATTTGTAAAGTCTTGAAAATTACATATAATCAATATCTCAGAAGGGCTTTCCCTTTGGTGACCGACTGATAATTATTTTTTCCATTATTATTTTTGTTCAGATATAAGTGTACTATTAAATCATGCATATAAAATATGCCAATGAACTTTGACCTTTATGAAAATTAATTTTGAATTTTCAATTGAATAACTGTAATTAATATAAATTGTAATCATAATATTACTCAATGAAAAGTATCGAAATCTCATGAAAAATATAAATATCGAATCAAAATTACAGTTTTGCGAATGTCTTATTATGCTGTTGTTTCAATGTATAATATATAGAAATAAAAATTTATCATTATATTTGAGGACTTTTTGAAAAATCTATTAATATATTTATTTAAAGAAATAGTTTAACGAAAAGATATTAGACAATTTGAATATATATTTATGCTATTTAATGATGGATTCAAAAAAGGGTTTGAAAATTAGTTATGATCGTATTTTGAACTTCATTTTCTACAAAATTTTCGAATCATATTAAGATTTTTTACATGAACTCAAGAACTATTTTTTCGTATCCTTAAAAAATTCATAGAAATATTGATATTTTTAGCTAGATTTTTAAACATTTGAATTATTTCCAAATCATCAAATTGGAATAATAGTCATTGGTAAATAATATTTCGGAAATATATAATTATATTTGTAAACCGAAGCTTTTGTTATTTTCCCGACAATTTTGTACTTTTAACGACATTTGAAATGTTTGTTAATTATAATTTTTTATGGAAATCAGAGAATTTCATCTGAAAAATAAATTTCAAATCTAAATTTTGAAAATCAACTTCAATGATAATTTATACATCTTCGATATTTCCTTAAACTTCATTGATCCGATGAATTGGTGATATATAATTATTTTTTGCTTATTTGGGAATTCTTTAGATTGAATTGAATTTTCACGCATTTGAACGAATTTAAAATTTGATCATTGTATATTATCTTCGGAATTCGTTTAGGATGATTAAAATTACATATATCTTACATTTATGAAATTTCAATACAGATAAAAGTGAACATTATTAATTTTTGATTAATGATCATTTTAATTTTGAATGTGTGTTCATTATTTTGAGGTGCATATACCATAGCATAATAAGACATTTATAAAACTGTAATTCTGATTCGATTTTTATATTTTTCATAAGATTTCGATACTTTTTAATTAAGTAATATCATTATTACAAATTATATTAATTACAGTTATTTAATTGAAAATTCAAAATTAATTTTCATAAAGGTCAAAGTTCATTGGCAGTTTTTATATGCATGATTTTATAATACACTCATATTTAAACAATAACAAAAATGGAAGAATTAATTATCAGTCGGTCACCAAAGGGAAAGCCCTTCTTAATAGGGAATGTTTTTTATACGGCCCTCTGATATCAAACTGAATTTAATATAAATTTAAACCAAATGATGAGACCGATT
>JAQFXV010002046.1:0-11419 GCA_034694065.1 Camisia spinifer | reverse complement strand
ATTGAGGGCAAATATTTTGGTGTATATCTTCTTTTGTATTGACTTATATTATTAATTTCAATTAAAGTAATTATTTTCATAATAAATATTTTTGTGCTGGTTATCTGTTTTAGTTATAGCTCGTAAGGTATTAGAAGTGAATACCTTATGAAGTGAAGTAAACTTCTAGAATCTCATAATAAGAGAGTGCATCAGTTCTGCATCAATTCTGTATCAGTTCTGCATCAGTTCTGCATCACAGTCTCGATCTTATTTAATATATTACTCTATATCAACAGTGGCGTAGACTTCCTTTCATTCATTAAGAAGTTGATTGTAGAAAAATTCCTTAAATTCCGCCTCTGATAAAACACATTGAGTAATAGTAACACTGATACCCGAGTGAGTGCTTGATCTTATTATTTATGGAAAAAATTGGGAATTCAATGTAATGATGTGCTCGACATTTAGAACCACATTTCTTCTCTGATAAAATGAACTATACTATACTGCAGTTTCTTTTTCAAAAAAATCTAACATATATTATTTTCAAATCAAATATCATATTTATGCTACAAAATATTTTAATAAAAAGTGTTATTGAAATAATAGGATTCATCTGTTTAGATATGTTGTTATTCATACTCAGAATATGTATTGGAAATGAACTATAATATTCTGAGCTTGGATTATGTTTTTACTCTCAAGATTTTTTTTATCCATTAAAATTCAAAAATCAAGACTTGTAAAAGATAAAAATCTGGAGACATTTTGTAAAGATTTGTTAAAAATAAATATGATTTTTTTTATAAGTTTAATAAGTTATTAAGTTAAAGAAGCTTAAATATAAGAATGATTTTTATAGAGTTGCGATTATAATGAAGCGAAATAACGATTTTTCCTATCGTTTTTATCTGGTGTGATCAGACCTGCAATTTTTAAAGAATATTTCAGGAGAAAACACTTCTTAAATCTTTCAAATAATCCGGAAATTTTGTATCTCGTAACGAAACCGGATCACAATAGCTGAACATCAACTATATTATCGTTATAACTCATAAACTAAATAATTTAATGAACAAGATTAGTAACTGATTCGTCATTTATCGATTAATCAATGTTAAAAGGGAAAAAAATATTTGGGAAAAGCCATAATTTGTGTCCTTATTCATAAATTCACTATTTAAAAATAAAACTTGCATTATTACTCCCTCTGCTAATTCTTTTCTCAATAGTTGAACTGTAACAATGGTCAGATTTTATATTTTAGATTCATATATTATTGTATTTAATCTTATAGCTTCTCTAATCAGCCCATTTTCATTGAAAAACCTATTTCTTCACTATTACTCAAACTTCAAATAAAAGTAGTAAATTAGTTGTTAAACTTGAAAAGAAATCCGAATCTCGTTCGAACTCATATAAAATCAATTAGCGCTTAGTCTTCCAGGTATTTCATTAGAATCTAAAACTGGAGTTTTTTTTCCAACAGATCAAATAAACTTAAAATATCTTTTTTGCGTTGTATTTTAATGCATTATCTAATTGAAAAAATCAATAAATTTTTCAGTTATTGTAATAATAATAATAATTAAATTTATTTTTCTTGAAACATATTTTCATAAGTTATAAATCAGAACATAATTTTCTGAACTCATGAAAAACAAAAATGAGTTATAGTTACAAAACTCAATTTTAAACTCAAGTAAAACATGTCATAAATATAAAATTTTATACAAATATTCACAATAGATTTTCTGACAAAAACAGAGAACACAAAATATTAGAAAATTTTTGATTGAGTTTATTTGTATTATTGCACCGATTCCTCGGTTATGATCGAATTTTATGTCTGAAGGTATGTTTTCAGTTGAATTTTTAGGTTTTTCAGTAAAGTTTTGTTTTTGTTAAAGTAAATAATAAATGTATAATATGTTGAATTGAGAGGTCAACTCCCCATTGCCTGAAAATATTACGCTTTCTCCCGGATGTTATAATTGTATTACCGCTGAGGAAAGGCGTGTTTCCAAACTTTTGTTGATTCAATGACCGTAAGAAATAGAGCTACGATTGATGTGCTCTCTCTTACTGTACTCTAAATTAAGAGTTCAAAGAATTATTGTTGAGGTCAGTTGGCTAAGGATTTTGGGCGGACTTTTGCCCACTTCTAAATGAAGTTGTTTAACATTTTTGACATTTGCTTAACGACTTGCATGTATTTGTTTTTATGCTCTTTTTTGAATGTGAAATCTTCACAAATAACTAAAACTTCTGCTTTCAATTAGTACTGACAACAGCCAAAGTCAACAAAAGCTAGTGTTAGAATCAATTGAATTTTTTCTTCTTCTGAAAACTTCTTAAAGTTTATAATTAAAAGATTGAAATTTGATTTCCGTTGCAATTAAAATATTCAATTATTTCAGATTGAATGACAAATGGTTTCACTAATCTTCTGAATATGTTTTTTAAACTTCAAAATCTACAGTATTTAGAAATGGATGAAAAAAGTTTTAGCCTTATTTAGAGAGATGTACTTATTTTTAAGGATGAAAACCGGCTCAAACTGTTACTCTTATATAAAAATCATTGCTTACCAAAAGCATTAAGCTTTGAAAAGCTTTCTGACCAAAAAGGATTTTAGCGACGCATTTGTTATACTCGAAAATAATTCTCCTCAACTCTCAAGTATAATATATTCATTAAGCACTTGTATTACTGCTTTCGTAGTTTTCCTTTTATCTTATAATTTCATTCAGAATATTTTTGAATTTTCTTTGTTATGCAAATTTTATAATTGAGTTCAATTCAAATTTTTGAGCTTGAATTCTAAAAACGTCTATTTTCAAAGAGTGCTATTTTTATAAAACAAATTATAATAAGTTTACTTTATTTGTATTATTTAATTGATTTGGAAACTTATTAACACTCTATGAACTGATTCTAAAAATTTTAAGTTTAAATCATTTTACAAAAGAGCTATTATGATAGATAATTACCATTAAATCCTTTCATTAGCTATAACTTGTCTAAAGAGAAGTGGTATTGAAAAATCTTTTCGGTCGTCAAACAAATTAAATGTTTTGATAATGAATAAAGAACATGAAAAGTGAGTTCATCCTAACCCTTATTAACAGTTATTCTTACGTCAAAACTTTGATATTTGAAAAGTGTAAATAATTTGATTTAATGGTGATGTTGAAAACGCAAATGTTATTTGAGAATGAAAAATACAATTACTTATACTAAGGGATCGGCAATTATATAATAGCACTTTTGCATAGGCGGACACGTCTACACATCAAACAAATTCCGACACCGGGTATAGATTCAGGATTTTTCTCAATCAAATTGACATGAAGTGTGTTATAGATGTGGTCACATCTGCTTCTATGCGTGAGTCAGCAATTGTAAAAACTGTTCAGACCATAGTTGAAGTATATATTTTATTTCGAGTTGAGGTGTACTTCATTTTAAGGTTTAACTCAAACTCTCAGTTGATATTAAAATCAAAATACAGTAAATTGAGATATAGTCGACTCCCCTATTGTGGTCTGATATTAACTGTCATTTTGCTCTAGTAATGAAGTATCAAAATATCGAATTATATTTATAACTATCTGATTAGCTTAACTCTAAACAAACAAAATCAAATAAAAGAATAAATAAATTCATACAGTGAAGGCAGACTCACATCTCAATTGACAATGAATTTTAGTTCAAACAGAAATAACAGGAATTCCACTTTTAAAAGAGAGTTAATTAATGAATCAAATTTCATTTGATTTTATGGTTTTGAAAGTTTGAGTATTATGCAGAGTGTTATGATTACACATGAAAATTTGGAATCTAGTCCTTCTCTTCACTAAATTCAATAATAATTCACAGTTGGTATACTGCTAACAGCTGGCAGTCTGCGGGTCAGTCTCGGAGTTTACGAACCTTCGATTCCGTCCCATCAATAGTAGATAATTCACTTACTGTCGTTATTAAAACTTCGTGGAAAATAATACAATTGAGAATTTGATGAATTATTTTATCTGTGAGTTTTAATTTAAACACAAGGCTTGGGAAAATTATCCTCTCTTCTGTTCGAAAGAGTTAAGAGATTATCATTTTTGCAATTATGGTTATTATTTTTAATCAGTTTTTTTAATAAATTGATTTTGTGAACAATTTATCATAAAAAGTAATTTATTTGCACTTTTTGATTGGAAAGTATGGTAAACAAAGTAATGCATTAGCTCAAATAACATGCTAATTTTTAGCTCTATTTCTGTCATAAAAGCAAATTACAATACAAGTTATATTAAAAACCGGTATTAAAAGACTGCATAGATTTTGGCATAAATGATAAATGAATAGCAGAACGAATAGGTGTTCTGATAAATGACAGCCAAATTAATGCTAAAAAGTAAACCCTAATTGAAATTTTCCCAATAAATATTTCTAAAACAGATGGCATTCATTTGAGAAAAATATAACTTATTTCGTTAAAAATTTAACTTATTTCAAAAATTAAATGATTTGAACTTTAAACTCGAAAATTAAAAACTTAATTCATTCTAAAAATAGCATTTATCAAAGCAATAAATTGGAAAGAAGACAATTATTTACTTCATACTTAAGCCACCCATTGAATGGACTCACTTTCCATTTCAATCATTAAGTTGAAGCTTTGGGCGAAATTAATTAAGCAATACTTATTAGAGGCTATTTCGAACTGTAAAGATAGAAAAATAGCGATCGCTTTGATAATCGTTACCACCGAAAATAATTTTTCACTGTTCCATAAGATTTTAAATCGAAAATTTTTTTAGTCATCGAATTCAAAAAGGCAATTTTCAAATCCGTTTAGTTTTGATTCTCCCTTAAGTGTGATAAAATCCAAATCTTATCTGTTCCTCACAGAACAGACATCGGCAAAGACTGAGTTTACATTATTATTATTTCAAATGTCTAGAAAAGCAGAGAATTCGCTTGGTTTCAGAGCCAGAAAACTAAAAGTTTAATAATTATTCAATTCAAAATATGTTCATTTCAGAATGATACATCATTTTAGCTTTCTTTTATTAACAAACAAGAACGTGTAATTTAGTATTTAATTATAACTTTTAAATGTTTGTATTGATAAATCAAAGCATTTATTTTAATTTCTTATGAATGAAATCACAAGATTATGCATTGGGTGTATTTTTACACTAAAGTCATTCATTTATTTGAATATTCTTTTATTGATTTCAATTTTTTATGATAAATAATTAGGAGCATTAGCGTTGAATTTCGTATTTTTAATGATACAAGTATTTTATTAATTTTCTTGTAAAATAATTACCTCATCTTTTCATTTGATGAAAGTTCTGGAAAGATAAACTTTATTATTAGTTGTTCTTAAAGTCTATGATACTATCAAATGTTAAACTTTGATTATGAATAGAAACATTCAAATTACATAATGCGGGCCACGCTTTTGTCTATCAATCAAAACTATCAGAATCTTACCTAGATTTAGAATAACCTTAGTACTAATTATAATTTCCAAAGTTATAAAGATAATTGTGCCTAAAGTTACAACAATAAATCATGCGATCAAATGATTGTCTTTCATGTAATTTTGCTGAACTGCAAAGTTTTTATCCTATGCTTAAATGGCTTAACATTCTGGCCGATCTCAAGAGCAAAGAAGTCTTAAACAAAAAATTTGTTTTGAAAGGCAGAGTTTTGGGGGGAAAACGGGTCCCCATTCTTCAATTTTTTTATATTTGATATGCCTCGAGGATAAAACATAATACATGCTATAAGTTTTGCCCATCAAGAGTATAATATAAATGGATTAGTTAATAAAATTTTAAAAAAATATTCATATGAATCAATAATGTTTCAATTTTTAATAATGAGTTTCTAGTGACCGAAAAGATAGTCTAAACGCTTTTCATTGAATTAAGTTATTTAATTATTAATAACTAAGTGCTTTTAGTGACTAAATAAACTGTTTTATTGTTGTTATTTATCATTCAATTTAATTGGAAGAATAATTGATAAGACCTGCTTCAGAACAATTGTTTATAATATTTCGCTGGTTTATATTTGAAATTATCAGAGCCTTGACTTTTTCGGAAATCAGTCTTTTACTTTTTTGCTCAAAATAGTCGGATACTGACTAATTTGATATATTGTTTTGACTGAGTCATTCACCTCGATCATCAACCCATAAAAATAAGAACAAACTCATCAAATTTGCAAACGATCAATTCCCTATTTTCCAATGTTTTTCATAAATTTAAATAATGATTTGACAAAGAAAATAATGTTAATCAATATATTTGAATAAAAGATGATATTTTAATTTTTTGGAATAAAACATAATATGTTTCTTTTCTAAAACATAATATATTTTCTGTTTCTAAAGAATTAGTATTTAGAAATGCGATTCAGATTTTTACTGACTTCGAAAAAAGTTGAATGAAAATCACATAAAATTAATAACAATAATTCGAAGCTATCACTTAATGAAAGGCATGAATCTTTTTATTTCCATAAATTGATTGAGATCTAAAGCTATTGTTTTTCACTCAAATAGTTATTCAAATGAGAATCTTGAAGAAACACTCCTTTTTAAGATCAAAGGTTGCATCTCAAAAATCTGTCAATAATCGAAATGGGGTTCGAATTAGCCTTTAGAAAGTGAGGCTTTATATATAACTTACTGTACTTTTGACTATTTTGATGAGTAAAACGGTTGTTAACTTGTTTAGAATTCATTGTTGCTTTTCTTACTATTCAGTATTAGTTTAACACTATAATAGTTGAACAGTAGTATCAGTTGTTTCTATTTTTAGTGTTCATAAAGTTTTTAATCTCTAGGAATTTCAAACCTATCAATATATTTGTAAGTCTTTCAATCAAAATCATATTTTTGTTTCTATTACTATAATTTTCTTCAAGATTTTGAGCTTTGATGCAAAAGATCTGTTGAATTTTTTTAAAGGTGAATCATTAGTTTGACATTTGAAACAAGTTCAGAGATCAATAGCGCGATTGAATTCTTGATTTGAATGATGGTTAAAACTCGTTCGATTATTTTGAAATAATCGTGAAAAGAATTCAAAGAATTACTCCAATTAATTTTAATCAAAACACAGTACTTGTTTTTATTTTTGAAAAATAAAAATTTAAACATAAAGTGTAGCATTATTTGAATGCAAATCTGATATTATAAGACTTTTCATAAATTCTGTGCTCTATTATATTCAATTTGTTAATAAATTAACACTCTTTCTATTGTTGGATTATTAATCAAAATAATGAGATTTTATTTTTTCAACAAAAAAAAATTTCAATTTCATGCACACCAATGTTGAATTTTAATAATAAAGTATAAACTATTTGAAATTGTCAAATGAGAAGTTCATTTTTATAACTCATTTTAGTTGAAAGTTTGACAAATTAGTTTTGAGATTACCTATTAATGACTATAAAATTGAATGTCAATCAATTTTGATTCAAGATTGATGAACCAAAAGTAAGAGATTAAGATATTTTTCAATTAAAACTCAATAAGTTTTTTTATTTTATGGGTCGGTAAACCATTCACTATAAAAAGCTTAGAATGAGCTAAAAAATGCTATTATTGCATAGTTTTAAGGAAAGTTCAACTAAAAGCTGAAGGATATAATTTCCATAATACTTATGAGGCTCTATAATCATGTACTTTTCTGAGAGGTAAAAAATTTTCGCTTTCAAATCTTGAGTTTGAACCTGAATTAATTGATGATAAAATAGATAATCGTGTCAACGAATATGAGATAAAAGATGAAGTACTAAACAGTATGAAACAAAAATTAATGATTTTATAGCTAAGAAACTATGACAAAAAGTTTTGGTATCTATAGCTGCCAATAGTATCAAAAATGAGTCTAACAAATGATATTTAACTGAAAGCCAGCACTAGATCACAACGTGCTTGGAATTTGTTGTTGATTAACCATCTGCGCGGACATTGAATCGCATCTCATTTGATTTGATTGAGTACAACATGATGTAATTGCAATCTCAACATAGCTTCTTATGGCATTATTCTGTGTATCAAAACATTTGTCAAGTTAGATCAAAAAGGCCTCAATTGAATCTCATTTTCAAACTCAATTTAGACCAATTGCTGATTGCGTGATACCATTTCATGTTAAATTGAGACCTCTTTTCGAATATTATGACAATAAGGGAGTGTTTCTTCTTTTATCATCAATCAGAAAATAATAGCAGTTCTAATAATGAGTTTCATTAAATTACTTCTAGCATTGATTTGTATGAACTTTGATTTAACGTGTATTGCACTCAAAACAATGAATCCACAAATTAATGTTCAACTATTTATATTCATGAGAGACCTCATAAATACTGAGTCTTAATTATGATTTGAACAAAAATCAAAAAACAAATTAACAATTCATTCATTTTAAATGAATGTAAAATAAAAAATAATAAAGAACAAAGTTTTACTTTCTTTCCCTATTGTATTAATCTTTGTAACACAACTTCAAAACCTGTGAGTTTAAGCTTACAACTGATTTTGAGTCATTTGTTTTCAGAAAATTCCAAAAATTTGATAAAAGTTACCAAAAATTCATAATTTAAAGCAACAAAAGTAGAATTTATTCATTTTATAGTTTGCGTGCATTTAAGCAGCATTTATATCGCAAAATATTAATAAAAATTTATAATTGCATAAACTTGAAATGAGGTCAATTCATTTAATTACTGTTTCTGAATGAGTAAATTCTATATTCAAAATTGCCGACACTTTCATGAATTTTATGGAATGTTCAAATATAACAAATTAGTGGAATTTTTCAACTGAATTTTTAACGAATTCTTTCAAGTTTTTACGTGTCTACTTCTGTTTCATTAAGCATTATATTCCTTGATTATCTGTAAACCCATTATTCCATTTATTATACAGTATTGTAAAGTTTAGGATAATATTGTAACATTCTAATATAGGGTATTGAACATATTCAAATTTGGAAAGTTTTCAATTTTGTAATTTTCAATTTTTCTAATCATTATAACTTTAATAATAGCCGTAATAATTTCTGTTCAAACAATAATTTGTTAAAAAGATAGTTATCAAGATTATGAATGTTTTTAGAATAAAATTTTCGCCAATTAATTCTTCATTTGAATTACAAGTAGGACTAATCTTTAGTTTCTTTTAAACTGATAGCTTATACTTTTTTATGTGTAAATTGTTGTCATAAATTTCAAAATATCTATTTTATGACTAACTCATCAATCCTTTCAAAACAAAATATTCAATGAAACAATTAACATAAATAATGATTTATAACTAATTAAAAGATTTATAATTTAATTCTATTTGATGTTATCTGAAGCACATCACGAAAGTGAAAGTTACAATTTGATTACATGGATTATTTTGTTTTATTTGATTTTAGTGTAAATGATCATTTTTCTTCGCACGTATCGATAGTATGCAATTGATGGTACCTTTCGTGTGGTGACTGATAAGTAAAGTTGAGTGCATTAACATTATCTTATTTGATTAGATCATATAAGTTAGACAGTCAACGAACTAAACTTATTCTTTCCTCAGTTTGGTTTCATTTTCTTAATTGATAAATAGATTTTCACCGAATATTCAATGGATTCAATTACCGAACAATTATAAGAGTTTAAGAAATGATTCTTTAAAAATAATAAATTTCTGGAAAGTATACTTTCATCAGAAGTTTTTCACTTATAGCCACTCAAGTGTCGAATGATATCTATTGTCTGCTATGGAATCGAACTGAAAATAGTATAGATTTACCTTCGCTTCAAAGAACGACATTTCGGTTTACCAAATATGAAACAGTTGTAATCTCTAAGTGAAGTTTGAACTGTCAATAACTTATGCTCTGCTCTCATGTTACACAAATCGAAGGCAGAAAAATATAGTAGTATTAAATTGCAGAAATGTATCCAATCATAAAAAATCATGTAATAACTTATTTTGTTGTCTAACTATTGCTCTCTTTTTCCCTTTACATCTCTGGACAAACCATTGTTCAGTATTTTTATGTTGTTCAGAATTTCAAAATTATATTTTTATCAAATATATTCAAATCTTTCTCAAACCTAATTATTATTTTTAGTTAGGTTTCTATTGCATACAGTAATTTGATACGACTTTTTGCATGAATGCTAAGCTTCGACTCTTAACTCTGCAAATTTGATGCTTCAAAACACTCGAACCACTTATAAAACTTGGAATCAAAGCGTGAATTAACAAATGACTTGTTGAAAAATTGAGGAACATCAAAGTTTGTTTAACCTTCTAATTGTTAAGATAAATAAATTTGACTTTTACTTATTCAAAATTATTGGAAATGAATTTACAAACAACATTGCGAAGTCTACTTAAGAAATAGCCATTCTCTTAAAAACTTTAGTAATTATTCATTTTCTATTGATTTAATAATAATAATAGCAGAAAAATAGATTATGAAAATTGAAATTGAACTATTTTAAAAAAGTTTCTTAGATTAATAAAACCACTAAAAACTTGCAAATAACTTATTTTACTTTAAATTTACATATCGTGTGAATACATTACTCTTACATATGACAAAGACTTTTGAATGATGATAAAAACAAAACAACTCAAAACAAGTTTCACAAAATATGTTTTAGATGTGTATTTCAAAGAATTTTAATTCAAGTATAGTTAGGTGAATTTAGTTTTGGAAATCCGAAAAATCAATCATTCAGAAAGACATTTCAATCATCTATAAAATAATAAGTCTTCCATTTCTAGTTCAGTTTTAGAAGAATATTGAGAAAAAGCTTTCGTCGTGACTTACAATTGAGAAATAAGAGTGAAAAATCTCTGAAAAGATTCTCTGAAAAACCATCTTCTAGTTTGAGCTGAAGGCTTAAAATTTAAAAAATGATCAGATATTGACAAAACTGTCAACTTAGAGGAAATCATAAAAGGGATTTAATCTATCCTTTCTTTTAAATTGTTATAATAGTATTTAGTATTAAGTAGTATTTCATTTTATTTAGATTTTATATCATCTCCAAAATGGCTCAAATAATTTTCAATATATATAATACAGGTATTTCTTGATCTCTGTTGTTTATATCAATTTTTGTAATGTGTCACTGACTATAATTTATAATTTCAATGACTTTTTAGAAGTTCTTGAATTGTTTGTATATAATATCCGAAATAACCTTTATATAAACAGAAGTGAAGCTCTATAAGTGATAAATAATCAAAAACTTTCTTACTTTTTACACAAACGTATAAATACTGCAAATTTGCAGAAAGTATGGACAGTTTCAACTCATGTATTATCGATTCGTCTTCAGCATAAAATGAGTCAAAATTGTTTGACTCTTGTTTGTTGTGTGCATTTGTTTAGAGTAGTTTTGAGAG
>JAQFXV010002045.1:0-11419 GCA_034694065.1 Camisia spinifer | reverse complement strand
ACATATTATTATAAAATAGTTTATTATCAAAAATATATTCCTATTATTACTCATTAATCAAATGTTTGTTTCAAACAAATCAATACAATTGTGGGCGGATTTCGTTTTATTTACTTTCACTTTAAATTACTATTTTCTCAACAATTTGTTTATTTATTTAATATTTAATTTATAATTACTTCTTATAAATGTCTATCAATTTTGATATTTATTTAGCTTATAATTGAATTAATTAAAAATAAGATTTTGGGACAACTTTCTAATATTATTTCTCAAATTTAGAAAATGATTGGTATCAAAAAATGAATGAATCAGAGAATCTATTGATAACTAATAAGTTTTAGTATTAATTAAGTCTAATTAAAAATAATGATAAGAGAAAGAATGGTTAATATTTATTGGTTAGAAGTGAATCAGTTTAAGATATGGTTAAAACACAACATAACTATAGCTTCAATTTACTTATATTATAAAACATTAAATATATTAGTTTTCAAATCTAATAAATAAATTGAATAAATATTTAAAATAAATTTGATCTAAAGCTGACATCGATTGGAATAAATGCCGCGAACATTAGTTTCAATACTCTAACGATGGAAAGCGATAAATATATTTGTGTTCGTGAGAAAGTGGGAGAATCGGCTCAAGTGGTGATCATAGATATGGCTAACTCTCAAACACCTATTAGAAGACCAATTAGTGCCGACTCGGCTATTATGAACCCATCGACTAAAGTAATTGCTTTGAAAGGTATGTTAAAAGTTATGTTATAATAGATTTAATTTGTTTAAATCAATTGTTTTCATGTAATCATAGCTATGAGAACATTACAAATATTTAATATTGAAATGAAGTCTAAGATGAAAGCACACACTCTTAATGAAGACGTAGTATTTTGGAAATGGATTAATGTCAACACAATAGCATTGGTGACAGAGACAGCTGTATTCCATTGGTCTATGGAAGGGGATTCTTTACCTCTTAAAATGTTTGACAGACACACTTCACTTAATGGATGTCAAATTATTAATTATAGAACAGATCATTCTCTCAAATGGCTTCTTCTCATTGGTATATCTGCTCAGGTATTCATATTAATATCATTTTAATGATTAATCATATAATTATATAATAATATTAATAATTAATAGCAAAATCGAGTGGTGGGTGCGATGCAGTTGTATTCAGTTGATCGTAAAGTAAGTCAACCAATTGAAGGACATGCGGCCGCTTTCACTCAATTTAAACTGGAAGGCAATCCAGAACTGTCGACGTTGTTTTGTTTCGCTGCTCGAACTCAAGCCGGAGGAAAGGTCTCTATTTTAAAACTAATAATTATAGTATTAATTGATTGATGTAATGCTTTAATTTGCATAATATTATTATATATTAGTTACATATAATAGAAGTGGGAACAGCGCCAACAGGTAATCAGCCGTATCCTAAGAAAGCAGTGGATGTATTCTTTCCACCTGAAGCTCAGAACGACTTTCCAGTAGCGATGCAAATGTCACATAAATATGATATCGTATATCTTATCACTAAATACGGTTATATACATCTCTATGATGTAGAAACTGGAACATGTATTTATATGAATCGAATAAGTGCTGACACTATCTTTGTTACCGCGCCTTACGATCTGACGAGTGGTATAATTGGCGTTAACCGTAAAGGACAGGTCAATATATCTTTTAATAATTTAAATTATTTGAATTGAGTAATAATTGCTTGATTTACAGGTTCTCTCAGTTAGTGTTGAAGAAGAGAACTTAATTCCATACATAACGACAACATTACAGAATCCAGACCTGGCTTTTCGTATCGCCGCTCGCAATAACCTTCCCGGAGCTGATGATCTGTTTGTCAGAAAATTTAACACATTGTTCACTAACGGACAATACGCCGAAGCGGCCAAAGTTGCTGCCAATGCTCCAAAAGGAATACTGCGAACGCCTCAAACGATTCAACGTTTCCAACAGGTGCCGACACAACCCGGACAGACTTCACCACTTCTGCAATATTTTGGGATTCTTTTAGATCAGGGACAGCTTAATAAATATGAATCACTTGAATTATGTCGACCTGTACTTCAACAGAATAGAAAACAATTGCTTGAAAAATGGCTTAAAGATGATAAGTTGGAATGCAGTGAAGAATTGGGAGATTTGGTAAAAACAGTTGACCCAACTCTAGCCCTTTCAGTCTATTTGAGAGCTAACGTTCCAAATAAAGTGATTCAATGTTTTGCCGAAACGGGTCAGTTCCAGAAGATTGTATTATACGCTAAAAAGGTTGGCTTTCAGGCCGATTACACTTCACTACTTCGACAAGTGATGAGAACTAATCCAGATCAGGGCGCAGGCTTTGCACAGATGTTGGTCGCAGACGAAGAACCGCTCGCAGACATTAATCAAATTGTTGATGTATTTATGGAATCAAATTTAGTCCAACCCTGCACTGCTTTCTTATTGGATGCGCTCAAAAATAATCGTCAAACTGAAGGTCATTTACAAACGAGATTACTTGAAATGAATTTAATGACTGCACCACAAGTCGCAGATGCAATACTTGGCAATCAAATGTTTACTCATTATGATAGAGCACATGTCGCGCAACTTTGTGAAAAGGCTGGTCTATTGCAGAGAGCTTTAGAACATTACACAGACTTATATGACATTAAGAGAGCTATAGTTCACACACATCTTCTCAACCCTGAATGGCTCGTCAATTATTTTGGTTCGCTATCAGTCGATGATTCAATAGAATGTTTAAAAGCAATGCTAACCAATAATATTAGACAGAATTTACAGATCTGTGTTCAGGTCGCCACTAAATATCACGAACAACTTTCAACTACAGCTCTTATCGATCTTTTTGAATCTTTTAAGAGTTATGAAGGATTGTTCTATTTTCTCGGATCTATTGTTAATTTCAGTCAAGACCAAGACGTTCACTTCAAATACATTCAGGTATTATCTTATTATTAACTATAAATTGAATTATAATTAATAAATTTAATAAACTATAATTTATTTTAATGATAGGCCGCCTGTAAAACCGGTCAAATAAAAGAAGTCGAAAGAATATGTCGTGAAAGTAATTGTTATAACGCTGAAAGAGTGAAGAACTTTTTGAAAGAAGCAAAACTCACAGATCAATTGCCTCTTATTATTGTATGCGATCGTTTCGATTTCGTTCACGATTTGGTTCTATATCTTTATCGCAATAATTTGCAAAAATATATTGAGATTTATGTTCAAAAAGTGAGAAATTTTTGTGTTTGATTTCATTTTATAATATGATTATTATTATAACTATTTTCAGGTGAATCCTTCGCGTTTACCTGTTGTTATCGGAGGACTATTAGATGTTGACTGTTCTGAAGATGTGATTAAACAACTAATAATGGTTGTGAGGGGACAGTTCTCTACTGATGAACTCGTAGAAGAAGTTGAAAAGCGAAACAGACTTAAACTATTACTTCCGTGGCTTGAAATGAGAATTCATGAAGGGATCAATGAATCTGCGACTCATAACGCACTCGCAAAGATTTATATCGATTCTAATAATAATCCGGAAAGATTTCTGAGAGAAAATCAGTTTTACGACAGTAGAGTTGTCGGCAGATATTGTGAAAAACGTGACCCACACTTGGCGTGTATGGCATACGAAAGAGGACAATGCGATCTCGAACTTATCAAAGTTTGTAATGAAAACTCTCTCTTCAAAAGTGAAGCGCGTTATTTAGTACGTCGTCGGGATCCAGACTTATGGGCAGAAGTACTCCAGGAAACAAATCCTTTCAGAAGACAATTAATAGATCAAGTATTAGTTGTTTGCTTACAAAATATATTTATACTATTTTTTATTGAATAAAATCAAAACTTATGTAAATCTCAATAATGATAAACAGGTCGTTCAGACGGCACTTTCTGAAACACAAGATCCAGAAGATATTTCAGTGACAGTAAAGGCTTTTATGACTGCAGACCTTCCAAATGAATTGATTGAATTACTGGAAAAGATAGTTCTCGACAATTCTGTATTTTCAGATCATCGAAACCTTCAAAACTTATTAATTTTGACCGCAATAAAAGCAGATCGAACTCGTGTTATGGAATATATTAATAGACTTGACAATTATGACGCGCCCGATATCGCAAATATAGCAATCGGTTCAGAATTATATGAAGAGGCGTTCGCTATATTCAAAAAGTTTGAAGTAAACACTTCGGCGATTCAGGTATTGATAGAACACATAAAAAACTTGGACAGAGCTTATGAGTTTGCAGAGCGTTGTAATGAACCCGCCGTTTGGAACCTATTAGCGAAGGCGCAGTTGAATGAAAATCTTGTTAAAGAATCGATTGACTCTTTCATTAAAGCCGGCGATCCGTCTGCTTATATGGATGTCGTCGCGACTGCACATAAAACAAATAGTTGGGAAGATTTGGTTCGTTATCTACAAATGGCGCGCAAAAAGGCGAGAGAAGCTTATATTGAGTCTGAACTAATCTACGCCTACGCGAAGACTAATCGTTTTGCAGATCTCGAAGAATTCATATCAGGTCCAAATCATGCCGATATCTCTAAAGTAAGAAATAGTTTAATAATTGGATAATCAGCTCAATAATGAGTTGTGAATTAAATTGATTTATTTTAAACCTGTTAAGATCGGAGACCGTTGTTTCGAGAATGGACTCTATGAACCCGCAAGAATACTATACAATAATGTTGCAAATTATGGTCGTTTAGCCATCACTTTAGTTCATCTCAAAGAATTTCAGGGCGCAGTCGATTCGGCCCGAAAGGCGAACTCAACCCGAACCTGGAAAGAGGTTTGCTTTGCCTGTGTTGACAATGAAGAGTTCCGTTTGGCACAAATGTGTGGCCTTCATATCGTAGTTCATGCCGACGAACTCGAAGACCTTATTAACTATTACCAGGGAAGGGGTTATTTTGAAGAACTCATCAGTCTTTTAGAAGCGGCTTTAGGTTTGTTATTATTGCTGATTAACAGCTATTCTATTACCGAATTTACCGATATTTTTGTTTCATTTATTAAAATGAATAGGTTTAGAGCGCGCACATATGGGAATGTTTACAGAACTTGCAATTCTATATTCAAAATACAAACCCTCAAAAATGAAAGAGCATCTCGAGTTATTTTGGAGTCGTGTAAACATTCCGAAAGTATTGAGAGCCGCAGAAACGGCTCATTTATGGGCAGAACTTGTATTCCTTTATGATAAATATGAAGAGTTTGATAATGCGATCATAACAATGATGAATCATCCAACTGAGGCCTGGAGAGAGGGACACTTTAAAGATATGATTACTAAAGTTGCAAATGTTGAACTATATTATAGAGCCGTTCAATTCTATTTGGATCACAAACCAATGCTTCTCAACGATCTATTACTAGTATTGGCCCCAAGAATGGATCACACCAGAGCTGTCAACTTCTTTTCTAAAGTAATTCAATTCATTCAATTTTTATTGATTCTTAAATAATCGTCTCATTTATTATTTTTATAGACCAATCATTTACCACTTGTAAAAGCTTACTTACGATCAGTTCAGAGTCTCAACAATAAAGCTATTAATGAAGCTCTCAATGATTTACTTATTGAAGAGGAAGACTATCAGGGATTGAGAACTTCTATCGACGCTTTTGATAACTTTGACACTATAGCTCTCGCTCAGAGATTAGAGAAACACGAATTGATTGAATTTCGTAGAATTGCTGCTTATCTTTATAAAGGAAATAATAGATGGAAACAATCGGTTGAGTTGTGCAAAAAAGATGGTCTTTATAAAGATGCGATGGAATACGCGGCAGAGTCTAAACAGGCGGACGTCGCAGAAGACCTACTTCTTTGGTTTTTAGAGAAAAAGAATTACACCTGTTTTTCGGCTGTTCTTTTCCAATGCTATGATTTGATTCATGCGGACGTAGTTATGGAGCTCGCGTGGCGTCACGATATCATGCAATACGCTATGCCTTACTTCATACAAGTGACGAGAGAATACATTACTAAAGTCGATGAATTAAAAGAAGTCGTAGAAACTAAACTTGAAGAATCAGCACAAGAACAAAAACCTTTAGTTTATGGTAATTATTATTATTATTATTGATTTTTTGATTAAAATAATTTTCATATCTTACATATATATTTAATTTGAAGCTTCAGAGCCTCAGCTGATGCTAACGGCTCCGCCCGGAATGATTGGCGCCACACCTGTTCCTGGATTTGTTGGGGCACAAGCCGGACAACAATATTTTCAGGGATATGGCATGTAATACACGTATAACTCATTTGTTATACAATAAAACTCTTATTTAACTCTTATATACAGTAACACTAATATATGTTATTCTCATATAACTTAATACAAAACATATTTAATAAGATTTTAATTAGTATGAGATAATAAATCGATTAAAGTTTAGAAAAACAGCACTTTTCATATAATTGATTATTTATTAGCTTATTATTGACGTTGATTTGATTGAAAATTAAACAGTTATATCTTGTGACAAGTTTTGCCTTTTTATTGTGAATTCAAACTAAATAATTATTAATACATATATTATTATATGATTTATATATAAATATAATTTTCGCTGTTATTTCTGCAAAATATTCCATTATTTTTTGTATTGTGCTTTTTGTGGGAAAATGTAAATGTTTTATTTCAAATTAATGTCAACTTTTTTCACTTAATTTAATGAATAAATTGTTTTTCAAAATATTTATTATGCATTGAATATAAAAAATCTTTAAAATGGTTTTCCAATTGAAAATTTGCACTATTTATTGATCAATGGATTCAATTAAAATAATATTCTATTTATAAAGTAAATTAAATTCAAATGTTTAAAATATTTATTTTTAAGTAAAAATATTAAAAGGAAATCTAAAATGAGTACAACTTTAAAATATATATTATGATAATATTAACATTTATGCCGTTTTTGCTTCATTCATAGCAAGTATTCTTGTATAGCTCTCAATACTTCAGGTTTCATATCATCCAAATCAGTAGAGAAGGGAAAGTGAGGGAATCCAAGAGGTTGTTGTCTGGATAGTGAACAGACTGGCATTGTTGACACCGATGATCCATAAACTTCTGGCTCATCAATATTGAGGATACGTTTTCGCGCTTCAAAGAGTAGATTCGAATGCTTTTCTTGAGATTTTATTAAAATAGATTTTATTGCGCTTCTATTCTTAGGTCTAATTAAAACACTGATTTGTTGATTAGCCATTAGATCTGCGATCAATCTTCCGTCGATTTGTTGTTCAGGTTTCAAATCAAACACTAGAATTAGAGGTAAATAACCCAAGAGTTCGAGCCATGCCATAAATGCTGATTCTATTCCTCTACCTCTAATGGTTACAATTGAGCTCTTGGTTTGCGATCTTTGAATAGTAGGCGATCCGATCATCACTTCAGGGAATGAGACGACAGCTCCGGTGTGATCATTGATTGATTTAACATTACAATTACCTCTTCCCATAACAAATGAATGGTGTTGTGCCGCTATGTCTATAGTTATGGTGATAACTGTATTATTGAACCCAATGTGAGTACCATTTAAATACTGATAAAGAGCACGCGTAGCTTCTCTTAGTTCTTCAAATTGGGTTCGATTACCTCTAATGAAAGCGGTTGCCATTGAATTATTTGCCGATCCATTTCTGTGACTGTATCTGAATGTGATGACAACGTTATACCTTTTCTGAATGTATTGAATATTTGGATGCGAGATATCTAATAAACTGAGTTGAGTTCCATTGAGCACAACCTGAAAACTAACAGTGAGGGGCAAATAATGTCGAACCAGTTGTCGGGCGTGCTCTGCGTTCCTGAAAGAATTGCCCGCAATTGTTACTTGATTTGATTTCTCTTGAATATTATTACGATTGCCATCAGGAAAATGAATGTGACATTCAGTTAAGTTCATTACAGATTGAATTTGTTTTCCACCCTTTCCAATGATATGGCTGTGGTCTGTATGCGAAACATCTAACTGTGGAGTATAATCAGGTTTATGTCACAGATTTACCGACAGCTTCTTTACTTTTAGCAGCTGTTAATGCGATAATCATTTATCACTACCTTAAGTATTACTTTATTGCGATGCGGATCAAGTGATGCTAATATCTTGTTTCTCGCACTTTCTATTTGATGGACGTTTCCGATGATTCTAATGTGAGGATCTCTTCTACCCTTTGTGTCAAGTTTTACTTTTTGAGGGTATGAAATGATAGCTCCCGTTTCAGAAGAAACCTTTATGAAGAACTCATCAGCAGATTCAGTGTTTGCGTCTCCGCCTTAAACATTAAAATTATTATAAATAATTTGAAGAAAAAAGTTTAAATGATTGCATTAACAAACCGTTAAGCATTACATCCAACACCTTTCGATCTACTTTTACTTTGATATCACATAGAGTATCTATTTCATCCATAGTCTCACCGATAGTTGTTGTCGAACTCGCAATATTATCAAATAAGAACTGTTCTTCAAACTTAGCCATTGTTTAAAAATAATTGAAAGATAAAACTTATTTAATTAAAATTGAATAAAACAAAACGTGCGCTTTGGATACGAAACCTATTCTAACTGAAGCAAAAGTTATGTTTCTTAGTTTATACACGAGTTTATATACAAAAGTCCTCTCAATTTCACATAGAGTAATAGAGCAAAGATGAATCAATTGAACTCAACGCTTAAAATTAAACGAATCAGTGAATCATTTTAACAGATTTATCATATTATGACAATTAAATAAGAACTTAAATTACTCAACAACTTATGAAACAAAGTTTAAACAAAAAAGTTCAGTATTTTCAGGTAATTCTCTAATAAGTATCAGTTTGAAGAGTAACCCAAATACGTCATAATTCAATCTATAAAAACAGATTCAATGCTTAATATAGTGTAAAGTGTTTCGTATGCTCTTGAAAGCTGTCAAAAACAAATTATAACAACTTTTGATCAAATATATAATATAAAATAGTTATTTTTGGAATTATTAATCTTATTAAAGTTATTCAATAGATTTAAATTTCATTTCTATTGGTGAACCGCAGATTCCAGACCTACCCATTCGGTGAAGATGACCACTACTCGTAATTTGCTTTTGTTCATATACATAAATGAGACCCTATATCGTCATTCGATGTTTCAAGTTTTAAGAGGTAAGACATCTAATCGAATGTTATTGAAGTGCTTTCTATATAAGGCCTTAATATTAAATGGATTATACATCTAAACATCCAATGAAGATATCGCGTCTCAAATATTAAAGTATTTGTAATGCATAATATGAGGAGTGAATAAATAATACAAAAGATCGGAATGATTTTCAACTTTGCTTAACCAGAGGTCAAAAGAGAATCACATCAATAAAACTTATGGCGATTTCAAGTGAACTTTCCGTTCAAATTAATCGCAGATTTAGGAAATTGTTTATATGCTCTACTGGACGCATCCTTTATGATTGAACAATTGTGGAAAACAAAAGACAGCCAAATCAAACATAATTCTAAAGACTGAAAGTCAAAGAAAGTCAAACGAAACGAAATTTCAAAAAACGGAACTAATCGTAAGTTAAGTTAAAAGAGAGTGAAAAATCACTGCTTAAACTTACATGTAATTCAAATTTGACATTAAATTCAATGAATTTAAGATTCGTTAGATTTTATTTTGTGAACTCTCCATATTTTATAAAAATAAGTTTTTGTTTTATTTTGAGAACTAAAAAATTAGATTTTGTGAGAGTTTAAGAACTCTTGAATCATAAACTTAATAAATTATTTAAATAACAAATAATGTATAGATAGAGAACAGAAGCTTATATTTTGAGAATCAATTTTAATTATTAATTCAATATATATTAATAAAAAAAGTTCAATATAGAAAAAGTACAAATTAATAATACAGTAACAAAATATAACTTTTAATATGAATGAAAAACTTAATGATTTGAAGCTTTAAAGGGTGACCAGGAATTGAGTTTACAGTTTTGAATCAAATAAATATAATGATGGTATGAAAAAGGAACAAATTTTATTTGATATGTTGACCGCAACCAAACAAAAGATTAGTACTTTTCAAATTGAAGAGATTAGCAAAACATTGAGAAACGTAAACTCAATTCCTGGTCACTCTTTAATAGTCACTCTTTAATAGTCATTCGCTTAATAAAGTTAATAAAAAATTATAAAAATATTAAGTAATAAAAAGTTACTATTTGTTGAATGAGTAAATTGTTGATTAAGTATAATATAACTAATATATTAACTAATAATTAATCCATTTATAGTCCAAGTCATACATTTTGATTTATGAAACCACCACTCAATCAATTGATCACTTGAATGACTTGAATATGTTTTATGAGAATTTAATATTTGGCATAATTTACAGAAGACTTCAAACTTGCTGTCGAGTCCAGACTCTACTGAATAGTTTTCTTTCCACTTAAAATATGATAAATATTTTTGTTCATTAGACGCGATTTCAATTAAATGTTTCGCCAATTGTTTTGGTGTCAATTTTGTCGCGTCTATGAATGAACGCGAGGGTAAAAAAGATTTATAATCAGAACCACCGAAAACAATGGGAAGTATATCATAATTGAGTGCTTCGAATAGTTTTTCTGTCACATAATCTCTAATTTTAAAATTGAATAAAAAAAACTTAAGAAATTGAACTCTAAATATGGAAGAAGTTCTCTAAATTGATAATAATTTGTTTTAATTTATAATTAAATATTTGTCTTTACCTACAAATCGAGTTTTCAAATGCTAAATAAAATTTATAATTTTTGGCCACTTTTTGAAAGCAATATTGACTTCTATGCGGTTCACAAATAAATTGACCACAATTTCCGTGAACATCGATTTTAATAAATTTATTTAATTCTTGAGCATATGATTCTCTTCTTCCAGGAGTCACACAATTACTGACAAACCAAACAATTAATTTTGTTTTATTATTAAAATCAATTTGATTAATATAATTATTGATTGTTTTATTTCTCTTAACAATTCTTCCATAAGGAATATATATATCAGAATCTGTTCTATAACTACTGGTAATATTGAAGTTATTATTATAAGTATGTATTGATTGAGAGGTTGTATAAGTGGGCGCTTCCAAGTTATAAAGTGTCCACAACTGATCCCAATGACGTATTGATGGCATATCAAAAATGTTTAAATCTCTCCAATGAAATAGTAATGCATTACTAAATGGAAGATAAGCTCGATCTGAAGTTACCAAACAATTACTTAATTTACATTTTGATGATTTTAAACTATAATTATTATATGACTCAATCGAACGTGAAAAATATTTTGTCCAAAAAAGTATTATAAAATACCTAAATATTAAT
>JAQFXV010002044.1:0-11423 GCA_034694065.1 Camisia spinifer | reverse complement strand
CTTATCATGTGTTTAACCATAAAAACATTGAAATCTGGACAAAATGCGTCCAGAATTAGGTTCATTCTGGAGTCTGGACTCGAGCTATAGAATTCTGGACTGTCCAGCTCAAATCTGGACATGTGGTCACCCTACCAACAATTGTTTTCTCCATGTAATAATAGTGCATAAGCACATTTATAAATAATATTAGTCATCGCAAAAAATATTCTTGATAAAACTATTGCACTAAACTTGTGAATTGTTATTAACTAAACAAATGGCTACCTGTACAAACCTGTTGGTCCTTTGAAAAAACAATTAAAGATGAGATAATTTTCATAAATATCTCTTATCATCAATGATTAAAGTCACTAAAAATGTATAAACGAAACCCTTCCTAATACTATAACTTACAAAGAATAACATTAATAATGTTTCAATTTTGACTTTGAACACCTGTTGTGGATTAAATGCTATTTAGATGCTTTCATTTCATTCAATATTAATATTTCGTATATTAAGGCTTATTTGAGTATTTTTGAGTCTTCTTTGTGTTAAATTTAATTGTTTCGATTGGAACTACATGTGATTTAAAGTTGAAAATAAATAATATTTTGATTACTATTATATTTATTTGAAAAATAAAAGTGAACTAAAATTGAAGAATAATAATAATATTCTGTTTACAATTTTATTTATTATGAATAAATTCATTGTTATTCAATTCAACAATTTCATTTGGTATTTTAATTACTTAAATATTCATTCATTCATTTTCAATTTTCTTATTTTCTCAAAATTATTCATGCTTTGCATTTAATGGGGGTCAACAAAGTATTCATGTAATTTATGTAGTATCAATACAATTTATAAAGTATTGTTCCATGATTTTTTCATTTTTTTACATTTGCGACTCTATTAATGATAATAAGAAATTTCATTATGTTCATTGAATGCATCAGAGATATTTATTTAAGTCAGATATATCGATTGTTTTATTTAATTTACAGTGGCTTTATTTCATTGTATAAGTTTGTCAATTATTACCGTTCATGAGATTGTGAAATCTTAGAAATAACAATGCCTCCAGTTACAAGAAAACGAAAAAACGTTGATTCTTGCGTGAGTATCGAAAAATCGAATTCCTTCACAGAAGGTGATAATTTACTTGATGAAATTATTGAAAATCTGGAGAAAACGCCTGATGAAAGAAAAAATCGAAAACTACCCCACCCAACTGATTCAAGTGTTCTGTCAGTCCTTTTCTCAAAATTTTTTTAATTTGGTTCAAAGTTCAATGGTTTAGTTGAAGAGGAAATAAATAGTGCATTTGATTGGACAACCGATCCAGAAAAGGAATTAAAGACTAGAAAAATTAAGAAGTTACTTGATAAACGCTCTTACTTTATAAAAAATTACCTTACCAACTTTCCGTATGTTTACTTTAATTACAAATATTCGCCCGAAGTAGTTTGTAAATTGCGATCAGGAATTGAGTTTTTCTTTTTATGGTGGGAAAAACTGACTCTTAACGAGGAAAAATTGCCTAAAATATTTGACCCGTTGGGTCGGGGAATTGAAGTGATAAATAGAACTTTGAAGAGAGGGCTCCAAAATAACAATACGCGATTAATTAACTCCAGGTATTCCAAATTCGAATTGGTGGTATCAAAAATTGGTCACTGATATCTCATCTGTCAATAATCAACTTTCGAAAATTCCAGAGCGTATCCAATTGAAAGAAAATTATAGTTTAATTCCTGTTAATTAGTCCATTATTTTTATTGTTATTGAGTTATTTATCAATATAATTTTTAAGAATTTTACTCATTAATGGATTATGTAGATAGATTTCATAAATTATATAACTACGATGAAGGCAAAAGCTTCTACGATAGAATGTACACAGAGGTGCCTGAAAATCGTTATAACTATAAAATAGATCGAGTTATGAAATCAGCATACTGGTTTATTGACTCTTGTGTATCTGCTGCTGCTGATTTTGCTCGACTAAAGTGTAGAGACAAAACATCAGATTTATTAATTTACTTTTGTGCTTTCTTTGAATATGCATTAGCAGAATTCCAAATCGTTATACACAATGGAAAGGCAATTGCTGATACTGATGATTACATTCAAGTTTGTGCATATTGTCAGCTATTTTTGCTCAACTGATGATTTCTCACACAAAGTTTTATTAAATGAATGAGACATTAGTTTTTGATTATTTTCTTGTTGTTTTTCTTTATTAAATGTTGACAAACGGTTACACAAGACAATGATTATAAGTTTATAATTGCTCACAAATTACAATACTTCTTTACAAAAACGAGGTATAATATTACATTCAATATAAGTGATATGATAAGTATAGAGTATACGAGATAATAATCACAAATTTAAACTTTAAATAATAACATTACAAGAGAGAAGAGAGATTCGTAGTAATAGGTTTAAGTGACTGGAACCGAAGAGAGCGAAACTTGTCTTTTTGGATGCTTATATACTCCTAAAACAAAGAGGTTTTTACTAAATGTTATGCTGAATTCCACTCTCGTGAGAAGGAATTTAAGATTGATTATTTGAGGGGGATTCCATACTTTTGGAATGCAAATTCTTATTGTAGGGGAGGTATGAATTTGTGTAAGTTAATATCATTTTCCCACTGGAAAATGACATAAAATATGGTGAGTAGTGTTAGGGGTCAAAATATAATATAAATTTTGTTAAAATAAAAAGTTAATATATAAATAACGGTGTTAGCGTTTCAGAGAATTCTAATGTTGTCTAATGCGTTAGACACTAGAAAATAGAATTGGGTTTTCTCTTTCTCTCTCTCTGTTGAATATTTAATTAAAAAAAATTTCGGTCTGTTACAATATGGACCACTAGTGAAAAAAGAGAATGTTAAAGCAATAAGTGATGATGCATTTAAAATAATTTCTAAAAAATACGATGACGATGAAACAGAAGCAAAAAACGCCATTGAAACACTGTTCAATAAATATTCAGGACCTCTATTACAAGACTATGTTAGACCGCTGTTAGACGAAATCAAAGATATGGCTTCATTATACAAAATTCGGTTTGGTACTTTAGTAGAAGCTGTTTATCACTGGCGTAAACATGGTTATTTTCACATATTAGATCGGCCTACAATACCACCCAACCAGTACTTTGAAGATGCAAACAGGTTTGTAGCTGTAGCAAATCATATCCCGAACACAAATTTCAATAAGACTATGAAAATGGTCATACCATTACACAGAACAGATTTGCCATAGTTAATTGGGACAGAACTTTCAATTTTGTTACTAATTATTAAAGTCTTGATTTTTAAATATAATAAATATCTCAGCGGTAACCGATATCAAATAGAACTTTTGCATGCAAATGAATCATATAATGAGAATAAATTTGGCAAAATGTATAAATCATTATTTGAGGGGTTAGTAAATATATCCGGAATCTTGTAATTTCAATATTGAGGACCTATAAATTAATATATCAATATTTCTATGATTTTCGCAGAAAATTCACTAATGAAAAAATATTGTTTGTGTATTATGAAGAGTGAATTAACTAATTTAGTTTTCTTATGTTTGTAAATCTTCAAAATACTAATGGAAAATATTTCAATAGTGCATTTTTTGCAAAAATCAGAGATTTAAATAATCGACATGAAAAATACAGGCTTTTCTTGCTTATTCTAAAAAAACTTTGAGAAAAATTTCTAAACTTAAACAAAGTTTGTGAGAAAGCTGTAAAATATAAGAGGATAAATAAATATAAATAAATATTTGACTAGCTTTTTAGAAAATATTAATTAAATATTTGAACCCTTTTTAGTAAGCATGATATTCAATATTTGGGACATAATAAATAAATATAAATTCAAGACTTTTCTCATTATCCCAAAAGATAATATACAATTGCTAATTCATAAGATGTATCGTAGGAATAACACAATACTTAACTATTGTCTGTTATAATCTTTTAATTTTTAAATATTTAATCGACAACAATCAAGTTGATTTAACTTCCGCAAGCAAAGTTTTAAATTAATTTTATTTGCTCTATATATTTTTTAATATTTACTTTTTTAGTTAAGTCCAATAGAAAGTAACATAAATAACCGAAATTCTTAATGATATTTGTTGATATTTTGTAATATTTAGTGTAAAAATTTGGAGGAGTCTAGACTTCTTCTTAGACTCCTGTTCAAGCCCCAGACGTCTCAAAATCGTAGTTAGGTAACTGATACTAGAGTAAAATATTGATGTTTAATAAAAATTTTTAGTTATCAAACTTGAGTTCTATAATTATATCGATCTAACAATCGAAGTAAAAACTTTGCTTGGTTTTAACTTATCTTTCTGTGTAAAGTGAGCTATTCATTCAAAATCCCTTGCATTCTTTAAATTTAGTTGAACAAATAAGAATATTCTAAGATTTTTACAAAAACCCATGACATTCACATAATTTTTTTGGATTATTTGAATAGAAAACATTTAAAAATTCAAAATAATATTAACCGAAAAATTGGTTTTTAAAAAAATGAATCATTTTTACAATTAAACATCATTGTCAATATTCTAAGTGATAAATTTATACATTATCTCCGATAATTCATTCGAATAAATTATCGTTTTAATACCCGTTGAAATCAATGAAAATTTCCTTTTCAATCAATAAAAACAACATGTTAAAAGTCAAGCATTGTTTCCAATGATATAGAGAAGAGCTTTTAAATACGTCAGCGTAGTCATGTTTTTTAAACGATCCCTTCTTTTCAAACTTCAAGCCTATTGTATATAAATTGTGATAAAAATATGTTAATGATATATCATCTTAAAATAAATGGGAATTATTGAAAATATGAATAACATCTATGAATATTTAGTTCTAAGGATTTCGAGATATTATCTTTAAATAACATGTTTTTCAAATTCTATTTCCATAGTCTCTTTCAATTTGAATAATGTTAATTTTGTATTGATTGATTAAATCAAGTGGTTGTAATAGAATAATAATAATACCATAGTTGAGTTGGCTATAAATTAATAAGGGTAATAAATTCTATATCTTCCCAACAATCGCATGGAATCTAATTTTTGGGAAATGATAAAATTCACCGATTAATTCATATCAAATTAAAACAAGAATGAAGATTAAAAATTATACAATCCATTGAATAAAAATATAAGTTATATCTTAAAAGGATTGTGCAATTTTCACCTCTTTAGAGTTTCAAATTCAAAAAATGAAAGCCAATTTTCGCGAAGATTCAATTATCATATTCGGTGGTAAATGTTATGATATTCTGATGAGAAATTTGATTGATTCAAACATATCTTATTAAGCATGAAATCAAGAAAAAAATATTTCAACGTACTTTTACTTAAAAAGATTCTATTCTCTCCATTAGTTTAAATAACCAATTAATTTGATTAACACGATCCATTAAATAAAAATCATTTCATATCAGAACTAAACTATCGGTTTAATTATGAAATGGATAGTCTGTCGACTTGAACAGTATCTAATTGACAACTTTTTGAAATAATTAAGTAAATCCAAAATTTAATTCAGTCTATGAATTTAATTCTGGCGATTTTGAGATATTCTATTTATATGACTTTTTCAAAAGGAATTGCATTATTTTTAACAAAACTCCTTTTGAATCAATAAATTTTCTAATTTCCAAATATCGTGACAGGAAGTAATAATCTAAAAGTAAATTTTCAATATTAATGATCGTTAGAAAATATGGTGATTATTTGAGAATTGTATCTTGATATACATAAATTAATGATCTGAACCTTTTATAAAATATAAGAAATAGTCTATTTTTAAACTTCATTTTTGCAAAAACATGCATTGAACTTGAAAAACTTGTCCATATGCATTGTTACTATGGTAATCGATTAATTAACTTATGCATAACAATCTATATTCTATTCGAAGTTTGAAACTTAAAAATAATTCAAACGAAAAAGACTTCAATAATAGAAATTAGAAAAATAATATGTCTTCGAATAACCTTCAATTGGATGCTATTGTTTCACCAGTTAATATACAAAGTTTATTCAACTGATAGTTATTTTGCGCGATTAACTCAACATATCGAGAGTTATGAATAGAGTTCTTCGAAACATTAATCTAACATAATATTGTTTTTACTGGTGGTTAATGATGGACACGCTCGAGCATATTGGCACTGGGTAGCCAGGAGCACTGGTTCAAGAAGTGATAAAATTTCACTTAAATAATAATCTATATTACGTACAGAGCTTTATCCCGAATTATTGTTATTACTATTTTTTGTAATTAGTCGTCTTACAATTTTATATTTAATTAAGAAATATATTTTTTCGTTGTATTGTAATTTAAAATGAAATATATCCAACCTAAATTTTCTGTTAGTCATGTGACATTTCTTTGTTACGTAGAAACAAGTTATCTTATCATTGTAATAAAAAATTGCTATAGTTACCATTATGGAAAATAATTAACGAGTGACTTCAAAGATATATACTTTCACGCATTACACTTTTTAATAATTTACTGTAAGATGCATTCAATAAGTTGTACTCAAGTTTAAAACAAAGAGACCTTAACTATTAATGAAGTGACTGAAGCAAAGAAGATGTCCAGTTTTTCATGTAAAATTTAGCAAATACGCGATCCAGTCATAAATCTTTTAGTGATAATTCTCTTTATTCCTAAAGCAGGAGAGAACTCACTATGAAAGAAAATTTCTGGATCCCTGTTTTCTCACCTTGTTGTATAAATCAACTCAATCCTTTCAAATTTGTGAAAAGAAAATCAGTAATGTTAAGAGATTGAGTTTTTTGAGGATCTAGCTTTGTCAAAATTTTTGCTTTACATGAAAAACATATCAAAATTTTTCAACTATAATATTAGCGTTCATCATTAATATAATTCAAATATGGAACTGAAACCAATATCAAATTAGTTATCAAGATTTTCAGTTTTCTTAAAACGGATTGAGATTTGTTTTTCTCATAAATTATGACTGAAAGCTCATTATAAAATGTTTTTCATGTTGAATTTTAGAATCTTGACATGCTTTGATTTATTCTAGTTCACAAAAGTGTCAGTCAAAGATATAAAAGGTGAAGGAAAGTCATATTTATTTTTTTTTATTTTTTCATAGTAAATGTTCTCTCATTTGGGAAATTTTATATGACATATCGGACATCTTCTTTGATAAATCATTAAATGATAAATGACTCAATATTTCTACCATTTTAATCATTTGCCTACATCTCTATAAAATAAAAACTTTAATCTGCTTTACATGAAAGTATTTATCTTATCGCACTCATTAACTAATTTCAATAATGGTACTAAAAGATTTGGAAGTGTTTTTCAGAGCAAAATGTAAAGTTACTAAAAATATCTGCACTATTTAATATATTTGCTATGATTTGATGCAAAAGTTATTTTTTTTAATGACAATTAATTGAAAATTAAACAATTGGATTCGAACAAAACTAAGTAAAATACAAAACAACTAAGATTTATAGAGGAGAAATACAAATAAAAGCATAATAATAATCGAATATTATATTTTTCCTAGTTGATGAAGTTTAATATTTTAACATTATATGTTAAGAATTACCATATTTTTAATCAGCGATTCGTGGAAACATTAAAATTTTATGTGTTTCTCAACAAAATAATAAAATTCATACGAATATTTGTACATTTTATCTTATTTATATTTCTAGTGAAATAGATAGCAGTTAAACAGCTTTATTACATGAAAATTATAAGACTAACTGTCGTTTTTGATTTAAACATGAAATTATTATGAATTTAATATTTTAATATTTCTCATTGATTGAATAATTAAAACTATGTTAGTTTGTATTTGAAGGCGGATAGTAAAGAAGTCCTCTAATGAGTTATACCTAACATATGTATTATATTATTTTAGATTTTATTTCATTAAATGAGTTGTGTTGAAAACTGACTGATAATATGTTCTAACAAAGAGAGAAATAGTCTCATAATTATGAGTCAGTGTTAGAACTTTTGAGTTTTCCAAATATTTTTCTAACAATACTATTGACTCATAATATAACAATCAGTGATTCATATTGTGAAATTTATTTTGTGTTATACTTATCATTTATTGATTTAGAGAGATCTTTAAGAAAGGGCAATAAACTTAATGAAAAGTACTTATCAGTTTTCTTTTACTTTTACAAATAAGCATTTTTTTCTATCAACGAAACATAAAGATAAAGAAAAACATCAAAAAATTAAGACATTAAGGCATAAAAACATTAAAACATAAATTAAATATATTTTTCATCTTCAATTTAGACAAATTAATTATAAAAATGCAAATTCTTCAACCAATATATTTAGGTCAAATTTTTCAAATAAAAGGACGAATTTTAAAAGGTGAACAGAAAAAAATTGATATAGGAAGAGCTTAAGTAACAGTTGCCTCCAATTTAGAATTATCAAAATTATTGTTACACGAATAAGTTTTCTTTGTGAAATATTTTATTAATAAAATATTTAATAAATCAAGAAAAAAAACCATTGAAGTAGTTTTTTTTGTATTTTCAGCAGTAAAAGTAAGTACTTTAAAAGAAGAATGCCAAGTGCCTATGGGAAATCCCCCCTCGCCCCAAAAATGGATTTTCTGGTATGGTAAAGTCTCGGAATTTATAACTTGGCATACTTTTGACTATTGAAAGGCTACTTTTTTACAACACATCTTAATTGTAGTAAAAATGCATAATTTCTTATTAATAAATCTGATGCTTTTTGTGCTTTGTAAAAAAGTAGCCTTTCAAAAGTCAAAAGTATGCCAAGTTCTAAATCCCGAGACTTTACCATACCAGAAAATCCTTATATCAGAAAATATTTCTCCTATTGTGGTAGGATTTGATTCAATCGACTCAAAATGTTTGATTTGATAATTAAAAACACTCAAAATCGCAAAAAATTGAATTACAAAAAAGTTGAAGTTTTCGCCCTCTGGTGTCTTACTCCGTTCTCAAATCAATTTATGCCAATTACAAAAGTTGTAGTACTCGATGAGATCTTTCGATTGATATATGATTCGACTTTGGGGCTGAGGGGGGATTTTGGGCATTATTCTTTATACGATCAATGTCTTTATTTTAATTGAATTAATATTATTATTGAAGGGTCCAACCCTTCGATACTCAGTAAAAGAAATTGACTCTCAAAATCAATGGAGTCTAATTTCTCGGTAACTAATTGAGTTGTGCCCTTAATTAGCCCCTACGGGCATAACTCTCGGATCAGGATTAACTTAATATTCCCCTTAAGCCAGAAATAAACCTGACAACTATGGTTTAGGAGTGGGAGACATAAAAAATATTGAATTTATGTTTAATTGTTATTTTTGTCTAATTTAATTCAATAATTCAGTCTTAAGTTCCTCTACTCATGCTATCATAGAGATTCAGTTCTATTAGCTTGTATTTTCTGTGTTTGTTTCAATAATTTAATTTTGCTTCTAATAATTGGAGTGAATTTCCCGCTTTTATTGTTTTAAAAAATATAAATGTTCGAAAGTTATACCTTTTAGAACAAAAACACTTTTTACTTCGCATTTTGAGAATATACGAAAATTTGATCTTAAAATATTGTTTTGCGATCTATACTTTTTTCTTTATGAGTGGTGAAATTTTCTTGTTAAATGACGGTATATTAGTCTCTTTTTGTTGAACAGTGAGCTTAATAGAATAATTGAATATTTTCAAATAGGAGCACTAATTGTTTGATAAAGTAATAGGAAATTTTCTACTAGTAATGTCTTATTAGTTCATTTGAATCTAGTTAATAGATAGAGTTAAATTTTCACGTATTGGTGCAAATCTTAGTACGGTTGCGAGTGAATCAAAAGTAATTTTGTTCTCTATAAATATAACTCCTAAGTAATGATGAAATAATTCTTGAAATTATTTAAATTGAGTTTCTTTCCGTTCAATTATTATCCTTTTTCTAAATTAACCCCAAACATGATATAAACCATTTTTTGTTGGTGCACATTAAATATAGTATTGATATTAAGCTTCAATATTGAAGTCAAAAATATTACAAATTTTCGAAAATCTTAATTAAATTTATTTGTTGTTCATATTAATCTTGAGTGTAGCAGCATTCAAAAAGAATACTGTTCAAGATTTAAGATATAAAAACTTTAGCGGGAAGCCATGGGTTGCAAATAAAAAAACTTGGCACAGGTTTAGTTTTCAGTCATGAATGGTCTCATTTGATCAGAATTAAATGGCCAACAATGCAAACTTACAAATGGATTCCTAAACAGATTCCGTGTAGAACATATCCATACCCACCTGGAAGTTCACATTTAATTAATTATAAAAATAATTCTTAAATCCTTCCATCTGTTACTCGTGATACATTTGATCAGAGTATCATACAGATATGTTCTAAACTTAATTCAGGTCTTTTTAATCTATCAACTTCTATAAATCAATTATATGGAAACATTGCAGAGGAGGTGAGCTCAACTCATATTTCAAGGCATGAAAGATCAAATAATCGTTCAGAAAGAGCCTTATTTCCCTTTGTAGGAACTATTTTAAAAGAATTATTTGGTAGTGGAACAGCCAGAGAAGAAAATAATATTAGAAAAGATGTGGAATTGCTTTTTGAGACGAGTTCAATTTAGAAAAATATTACAGCTAATTTTGCGAAAAGTTTTATAGGAATGAGTCAAGTTTTTGATGTCAGAAGAAAGCAATATTCGAAGGCTTTAGGTATTTTTGGTGAGCACATCAAAGGGATAGATGAACAAATCATTAAGTTGTGGCAAAATATACGAAGCATGTATTTAAGAGACCATTATGGAATAATAGCTCAATTCAATATTTTAGACTCATTAGCATCTTCATTATCTGCAATACTTAATGTTACTCTTTTATCCAATACATTTAATAGTTAGTAATCAGCTATTTTACAATTAAGAAATAGTTATTTACCATTTAATGTAATATCTTGGCCAACTTTGAGAAAGATTTTAAATGAAATTGAGAATAAAGCCTTTGTATGAATAAGGTATAGATATAGAAAATTGGGAAAGGTATTATTTTTTAAAATTAGTAACTGTTTCAGCAACACAAGAAGAAGCTTTCATAAAATTACCGGTTCCATTGAAAAAAGTGAACCAAATAGTAGAATACCATATGTATACACCAATACTTTTGCTTAACCTCTGTAATTCGAAAATTTGTAATTTTTAGAGTCGATTTGATAATAAAACAGATAACTTTCAATTGAAGCTCCAAGAAAAAGTATGATCAGTCGATTACTTCAGAAACAAAAGACAATATTGGGTTGGATCAAAAATTGAGCTAGCGTCCTCTAACTAAAATATTATTATAAATCTCAAAAAAACTCAA
>JAQFXV010002043.1:0-11424 GCA_034694065.1 Camisia spinifer | reverse complement strand
ATAAAAAGGTATTCAAAATTGAAAATTATTCAGAAATTTCAATAGAAGTGCAATATTTAATAATTTAATAAAGTCTTGATGCTTACCGTAAGTATCGTTTTCACATTGCTTGAGGTGAAAGAAGTAATGGGCCATTACTTGACAATTATATCAAATGCAATTTTTAGTACTGGTTAACAATAAGTCATACCACAAAATTTGAAGATAAAAAATTTTAGCCGAAAATAATAACTGTTTGTTTGAATGAAAAAATAATTTTTTCTGCACTTTGAAAGCAGAGTTTTTCTTACATTTAACTAATGTCTGTTGATTTCAACAATAACTGTATTCACGCTTTGATACTCTTATGTTCGGCTTTGAAACCAAGTTTTATGAAAAAATATTTTGTTGTAATTTTTAGCTGTTTTGTGGTCTCAAAAATATATGACATAAGTTTTTACTTTACATTTCATTGAAAGAGAACTGAATTTCTTTAAAATAGAATTGAATTTATTTCAGATGATTTTTTCAGTTAAAAAAATAACTTTTAAACTTTGAATTTTATAGGTTTTTGATTATATCAAAACAAGTTATTTATAATCATCATATAATTGAACTTTTCATTCAACAATAGAGTTTTGAATCAAAAGCAATTTTATATTATTCAAAAACACTATGAATTCACGTTCAATAACACCTTAAACAGTTGGACAATGAACTGAATATACAGTTGTTGTTTTCAGCATTCAATATAAGATAAAAAAGTTTTTTTTTTTAATATAATTAATGAATCACTGATGGGTTGATTGCCATCCGGAAAGAGTTAATAAATTATAAACATAATTATCGACAACTGTCTCAACACACGAAAGCTGAAAAGTTTTCAAACATCAAAAAAAAGTTTTTCAAAACAAACTTCTCATAAACTTAAAGTAATTCTCACAAAAAAATAAGAATATTCAAAAACTTTTAGGATAGTTTTTCGATTAGTTTCTCAAACTATATTCACTCACAACATACACTTCCGTTCACATTAAAATAAAAATAGACACTAATATAATAAATATTATAATAAGGGCTCTAAAGTTATAGCATGTGTGATGCGAGTCTGCATTGATAGAGAGGTAGCAGTACTTCCTGTGAGATACAGAACGCGATTGAGAGGGAATCGCACCTGTGCTCAGGTAAAGAGAACTGACACACACTTACCAGCTCTCCCCCCATAACACTCCTCTCAATGCATACATAGATACCGTTCCCTAACTTGACGACACAGTCGGAGCCGGTTTTCAAGTCATTATTAAGCGACTGTTGCGTAAAAACAGTAATCAATGTCTTATAGTCTTTCAGAGAATTGTCTTTTATTTGTCTCGATCAGTAGCTATGCTTTTGAAACTAACAGAATTTTTATGATTTCTGCCAGACATGAATCAATTTTTTAAATTTTAAGTGTTTTTAGGGTTAAGTTACGAGACATTTAATTTTTAGGGTTCTTTTTAGGTGATTATGATTTTGGTTAATTTTTCAAATTATAGCTAATTTCTATCATATAAAATGCTTTGACTGTATATTTATTGTATTTTATTTAAGTATTTCGTTAAGTATTTCGCCCTATGTTTGTCCCCTATTTCCATACTATCCTTCCTGTGGCTCACGTTTTCTCCATTCATCAGATGGTATATAACATATAGTTCTGAAAGCATTCACAAAAGAAAAAGGCTAATCATCTTAAATGAAGTTCAACCGAAACTATTAATCAGAGGAAAAAGAAAACATTATTGAATAATAATCATAATCTCTAGTATTGAATTCTTATTGAAAATAAAACTTTTTATAAAAGGCATAGAAATATTGGTAAAATTAATTGAAAACGAGATGATAGTATCGGAACAGCTCTTAATATTTGAGATTTCTGTTATTCGTTTGACTTGTTTTTTAGTCTTTTATGATTTAGAGGTTGTCGCCAATGGTCTGCAGAGCTGTTTCTGATTGTATTTCTGGTGGTTATCGAAGTGTAACATTGTTTGAGACAAAAATTTTCCACTTCTTAGAAAATCTCTGCAGAAAACTGAAGTCTAGAGAAAACATGAAAATAGTTTTATACAATTTCGATATAATTTTTTCCATAAAAAATTTATTATTTTTGTTGTTTAAGTCAAATATTGAGATGAAAATCGAAATTAATTTCATGTCTGACATAATTATTTTATGATTGAAGAGTTTTGGTGTTAAGTCTAAGAGTTCAGAGTTATTCTTTGATTATATTTCTTATAAAACAAAGAGAAATATCTATTATTAAAGTTTTTTTTAAACCTCATGAGAAGTCTATTTTGATAGCTATTGAAACGCATTTTGTATACAAAATATTCAAACTATAAATATTATTGATTATGATGAGTGACATAATTCACATGATTAATAAGCTATTGTTACTTAAGACAAATTAATTACCTTCAACTAATATCTGTCTTATAATCAGTCATTAATTTAAGTATACTTTTAACTGAATTTATTGTAGATATTTCTTTACGAAATTGAGATTAGAAATAGATTAACATAAGAATAATAATATCCTATAGAATAGGATATTCAGAAACATAATAAACATAACTCTAAAATCAAGTTTCATTAAATTGAAGCCTGAGTTGTCAAAAATTGATTTGATCCGATATTGGACTATAAATCAAGTCAAAGCTTTGAGATAATGTGCAAATTCTAGTTATTACGTGATTTTGATTACAATGATATTCGACTATTCATTATTGATAGAGAAAATCGGTCTAATATTTAGAACTTTAAGGGGTGAAAATCAACGCGTTTAAAAAATATTCTAATCTTATGCTTGTTTATGGAATTTTATGATTTTATCTATTTTTTCATATCTTATTCGTTCGAAACTAAAAAGTAAATTTTCAAAATTAATGATTTTAAAGTCAAGTATAAGATCAATATTTGAATTTTAATACAATTATGTTTAATTATAAACCATTTAACTATGTTTGAAGAAAAATGATTTACTAATCATTTTGAGTAATTCTGATCTCGAGGCTTATTCGGGATTTCGATTTACGGTATTATTCCGTAATATCTGGTATTGAATCAGATTATTTGAAGAAAGTTCGAGATCTATGTATCACGAGTTCTGAATTATATATTATGCCCAAAGCTTTAGATAAAAGAAAAAAGTAATTGTTTGCCCTCTTTCTTACAATATGGAAAATTAGTTTCCAAGAATCACTCCATTTGATACGCAAATAGCAGTTTCGCCAAAAATAGCAATGGTTAGTATTTATAAAACCCACGTAAAAGAGTATTTTCTTTCTATTTTCAATAGACACAAAACACTGATCTTGAGAAATGATTAAAAAATTTCAATTTAGTAAATAATGTCTTTTTACTCGTGGAAAAGTGACAAAAAATTCAATTTGAATGTAATGTTGAAAAATAGAATATAAATAAGTTTTTTGAAGTTTACAATTTAATTGTGTTACTAGTCCTCGAAATTTCTCTTGAATTGAATTTTATTTTCTCTCAAAGATGAGAATTTTCAATGGGTTTCAATAGTACTCTTCAAGGATTTCATTTAAATGCAAATTATATATAATTTTTTGGGAGTTCTATTGAGAAAATTATACCGACTATTATATTAATAGATTTTATACCTGTATATCGTATACTATCTAATGGGGTAAAAATTATATATCTGTCACTTTTGCGTAATTCATAAATTACTTTTTATTATTGGTTTTTCGTGAGAAATATTTTATTTTTATATAATATTCAGATTAATGCAATTTTTTGGTGGCTTTGCTGAAAATCTTATAATTCAAACATTTTTCAGAAGAATCTTAAGTTATTTAACAAAGTGATAGTTTAAAACTTTTTAATCATTAAGCTTATGATAATCTTTATTTTTCAACTAAAATGTTGATATAATTGGTTAACTCTAAACCCATTACATAACCGAATAGTCAATTATTTCAATCAATTATCTCAAAAAATCTTGTTTTCAAGTGAACCCTAAATTAAAAGTCTATTAAACTCATAAAACTATGAAATTCAGTCATAAAGATAAAAATCGAAGTTTAGAACAATACAAATATTTTAAGTTTTCATGTTTTCATAAATCCATTTATTTTTTAATTATATTTCATTAAAATAACAAAAAATTCATGACTCAAAAGTGAAGACATAATGAAATATTTTCTCAATAGAAAACATAGGGTTAGGAATAATTTACGGAAACAAAATGTTAGTTTTTATTGAGAGAAAAAGCGCAACAATATATTGAAAAGATTTTTTTCACTTCATTGTCTATTGTGGTTAATATGCTAATGATTTTTGCCTAAAGAACTTGTTTGTAAACCTATTATATCTTGTCGAGCATGAGATGGGAAACAACTGTTATTTAAGCTCAAACTAAACCAACTGTTATTTGATTACTTGTTTTGACCATTAAGTAACATAAAAATATAAAAATAATGAATTTGGTTAATCATAACGTGATTATTGAAGGCTTGTATGAGATTGACTTTTATAATGGGCTAAAAATTAAATTAATTTTTATTCTTCTTTTCTGTAACCGTTCGTAATGAAAAGGATGAATCAGTCATTTCTTAGGCGTTTAAAAATTCGGATAACTTTTTAATCAGATTTGAAATCTTGATACTCGAGTTTATGACAAGATAAACATCACTTAAATAGTTTTAATTTTAGAAAATACCGCTTCCGTCACACATAAGCCGTTGGACAAAAATAAAATGAAATAATTTACATAACTATTAATTTAAATATCGGTTAGGATTAAAAAGATTAATAAAATTCCAATTTATGATTAATATTTCTGTCGACTTAGAAATAAATATTATAGATATTAAAAAAGTTTTATCTCGTAATAGGAGTTAAAGATTATAATAATTTTATCTTTAATATTTTTGATTCTATATTTGAGAAATTCGAGACTTATTTTTAACTTATATAATGATAATAACTGTTATTTTTAGTTTAACTATAATTTTTATCAGTGGTCTTGAATTTTAAATATATATCGCGAACAAAATTTTATTTAATAATAAAAAATTTGAAACTAGGTTTGCAGGCAATACATGGGGTCGAAGGTTGAAGTTTTATATCAAAACAAACTTCTTAAAAATATGTGAATTAAAAGATGTTTCTCATAATAGATCAGAATTTAGACTTTATTTAGTTATTAGAGAGGTGTTGGTCATGACCGCCCATTTCAATCACATCTTCAGCTTATATGAAAACTAATGATAATCATTAGTGAAGATTATTATAAACAACAACAGCTTTGAATCGAAAAACATAATTTTCATGATCACAAACACGATCCTGAACTTAAGACTTGTGTTTTGAAAATGCATTCAAAGTTTTGTTAACTTTAAAAATTTAGGTCAGAATTAATTTCTAGTCTTAATACTAGAAATTGATTCAATACTATTGTGTTTCTATAGTTAAAGCTCAGCCTTTTATTATTATTGCATAAAATAATACCTATTTAAAAAATTTTGAACTTTAATATTCATGAATATTATTAAAACCAATTTAAACGGCAATAAATCAATAGATGTTTCAATTGAATTACACGGGAATCAAATGATTGATTGCCTGAAACTTTAAATTTTTTTTATGTATTTATAATAGCGTTAGATATGCTTTTCTATTGTATAAATATTTTCTAATATCTTAAAAATTTTCTGGCTATAAAGCTTGGGTTTAGAGTCTATTTGAATAACTTTTATTCAAGGATTTTGAGCTAATATTTTCTCAATTTCCCTCAACTGTTCCGCGTTTTATACTTCCAACGAATAGAGGAAAAAATTGAAACAATGAATGCATATCTCATTTTGAATAAAACTTTAAATTGAGAAATAGTTTGCATAAGAATTTTTTAACACTTAGAATATGAGCAAATTTTTTACTCTTAACATCTCATGAATGGATTCGGGCTTTAATACAATTATGCATAAAAAGTATTATGGGTTTCAACTGAATCCGTGCCTGAATTTAATTTAAAACATGATTTTATTAACTGTATGCATTAATTATTTAACAACTTGTGAACTGATAACACTTTTTTGCCGATGAAAAATGGATGAAAATTACTTAGTATTCAACTATGTTTTGATTAATTTTATACTTCGAAAAAATGTTAATGATTTTCAATAATTTCAAAGTGAAAATAATCAAAAACTCGATATATTTTCGAGTTTTCAAATCTAGTCTAATCTTTTGTAATCACATTTGAATACTCAAAACACAAAAATAATTGTTTCCCTTATTATATAATTATTATCGTTTAGGATATTCACGAAAAAGGCATTTCTCTCTTTTTCTGGTAATAAAGTTAATGAGCATTCGTTTTGAGGGCAATAGATGTTCATGTTTTTCAAATCATTAACTCTATTGTAACAAAATTTTTGAGAAAACGGAATGAAATAACTTGTATCTCTTTAGAAAACCTTATGGTTTGACTACAAAGTTAACTAAACCGCCAAAAACTTAATTATAACTTATGATAATCAGGCGTAAAAAGCAAGAAAAAATCCTACTTTTAAACCCTTAAGGCTTAACATTATTGCTTAACATTAATATTCTATTTTCAATACTTTCTGAACATTAATGATTATAATCAAAGAACTGTTATTTATCTGACCTTTTAATGAATAGCTTCTTAACAGAAAGTTATAGACTTAATGTATTCGTTACAAGAGTGACAAAAAATAAAAGAAAATTTTAATTTCAAACTCCAGTTTTGAATTCATGTCTAAATTTTTTTTAATTTTATGAAATGATACTAAAGTTATGAGGAAATGAAAATCTTGTTCAAAAAATATCATTAATAAAGTCGTTATCCTGAATATGAGGAAAATTTTTCGTGTGCTTAACAACTGAATAAACATTTCAATTCATGTTAAGTCAACACATTATGTTGTGATAGAATTTCATAAGTGATTATAAATTGTTTCGATTGAAATATATTTTTATTTATGACTTTTTACTCTATGAGAAGAGGTTTCGCCCAAAAGGATGACTATATTTAGTCCTAAAAATCAATTAATTATTTTATTGATAATTAAAACATCAATTCTTTCAGATTTTAAGTTTTAAAACTAATTCATTACTAATGAAAACGGTTTTCATATAATCTTTAACAATAACTTATTTGTTGAAAGTTATAATGAGAACCGGTTTTAATCTTTGAAAACTCTTGAATTATCTTTCGTTATAAATATGAAAAGACATTAAGATTGATCTTAACAGATAAAAGTTGTCGAAAATTCTGTTTTAATAAGTTTACAAAATAACTACTCATATGATAATAGTTATCATGAAAGACAAAATATCAAATTCAAACTGATTATCATTCATAATGAATACTCACTAATGGAATATATAATTGCTCAGCATTTTGACCATTGTCTGTATTTAAAAATTAAAATATCAAATAAGTTAATGAACTTTAGTTTTAAATTATTCTATCATTAAAATATGTGTCCGTTTATTAAACTTCAATTTTTTTCATTAACATCTTTTATAAGTCATTCGGATTGTGATTCTGAGAACGAAATTAATGATAGAAAATAAAATTGTATTTAAGTATAATCATTGAACTCAACGATTAGAATAATTTTTGAACTAATTCTTAGAGACTGAATTTCTAATTAAAAACTCAGGAAAAGGACGATTATTGTCTTGTCTTATGATAATGAGATTGAATGGCATTGACATTCAGTATGTGATAATTGAATGAATAACAAAAAACTATTTCTTGTCTACAAAAATGGGGAGTATTTTTTGGATCTCAATAATTAATGTTCAAATTTTTGAGAGAATAAAAAGTTATTCATATATTTTATAGTTTATCAAATGATTAAAGGAATTGAGTTGAGATGATTTGATTGATGAGAAAATTAAATTAACTTATCATTAATGTCTTGAAATTTTTATTTTTCAAAAAATTTATAATATGTTTAAATGATTAATATATCAGATTAATTAGAGTAATAAAAATTTAACTAAATTAGATAAGTCTTTTAGATTTTTGTTTTTCATCATTACTGACATTATTTTTTCAATTGAGAACAAGTTTATTAAGAATAATGTAATAATTAACAAGATTTAGGGTATAATTCTACTAATATTTTCACAAAACAGTTTTTTCTTCTTTTACTATTAAATGAACAAAATTCATACAAATTACTTTTGATAAAAGTTTTTCTCAAAAGTTGTCAGAAATGTTTCTTTAACAAGAATTTTATACATTGAGAATAATTTAGACATAACGGTTATTATCAAATTATTAATAAAAACGAACAAAATTACGATAATTACCTCAATTTTCGAATTTAGTTCACAAAACTTTTGGTTTTAATCCATTTAATCATATTTTACTTATTATACGAAATTACAATATTTATATAAATTATTTTTAATGCTATTAATGTTTATTAAATATTCGAAAATTCAGTTTTGATAAAAGTTTTCCAATTCTTTTAAGTCTTCCTCTGTTTTAATAAAATTTGGCGAAAAGTTATCGTAAAGAAAACTAATTATTTGTTTATAAGTTGTGTACGTTTTGAAAAATATTTGACTTAATCGTGTTGATAAAGAAAGAAAATATCATTCAAAAAGTACACAAATAAACCTCAAACTGCGGCTAAAACTATTGTTATGAAAAGTAAAAAATCTAAATTTTTATTATATCAGAAAAATATTTATATATTTTCAATTGAAATATAATAAGTTTTAATTTTAGTAAAAATGAGAGTTTTGAAAAATAAATATTCAAATAATGAAAATAAGGGCAATCGAATGTTTTAAATTGAATTTTAAAAGAATTTATTTATAAAAATCAAATTCAGCTCAACTCAACTTTTTAGTTTACTTTCACTTTCAAAAGCAGAACTAATACGAGTCAATACTAATGAATAAAAATCTTGTATTTCTCGTTATAAGTCTTTCTTAAGATATACTTTGGTCTCATTTGGAAGAACGGCTTCGATACCAATCAAATCTTCTTCAACAGGGAGTTTAAGACCATTTTTTAGAGTTTGAGTTATTTTTCAAGTGAAAAGAATTTTATTTAAAAATAATTATCAAGAATACAAAGTTATGAGAATGTAATCAATGAAGTTATACAATAAATCAATAAATAGTTATACAAAATATTTATTAAGACATCAATTAATTTCAAATAATTCACAAATATTAATATATAAAATACAATTAATTAATTAATATAGAAAAACATTAAAGATGAGGGAAAAAATTGAGACTTTTACAAAATATATGTATTTTTAGTCATGAAAAAACGAATAATTAAATACAATTTAAAGTAATTTTTTATCCAATCGTCGGATTTATCTATAGTTATATTCAAATTATACGGAATATTATCAATACTTTTGTAGATTTTATTCTTTTTGTTCAATTCTTTCATTTGAATTGAAGCAAAAGAATGCTTGAAATAAATTCGAGGCTTTTTGAGTGCAATTGCTATCAAAGCGTCAATTGTTTGATGAGTTATAACTCTATTATTTAAATGAATCGATTCTATTGCAGAACAATTATTTATTAAATGTAAAACTCCTTCATTTGTAAAACGTCTGCTTTTACTTTTTGAACAGAAACTTCTTTTTATTTTAAGAACTTTTAAACATTTGAGTTTTGCCAATCAATTAAGTGTTTTATCACTTATTTTTGCATCAGATCTGATGTACAAATGTGTTAATTGTGGTAAAAATAGATCAATATTTTCGAATAAATTGTCATCAATTTTATTAATCCGTAAATATAAATGTCTTAAACTTTTGCAACACTTAAACTACTCAATACTTATATTTCGCTTCAAATCAGAAATAAATATCTCTAAAAATCGCAAATTAGAGAAAAACGCAATTTTATTAAATAATTGAGTTATAGTTCGAGTTTTCAATTAAATATCTGAAAGAGAGTTTCAAATGTTTTATTTTAAGACAATTATTGCCAATAATTTGCATATTATTAACAAATGCTTGACATGAGTTTTGTTCGTCATAAGTATTTAAATATAATTTTTCTAAACCAACAAAACGTGACAATTGTTTCATAATTTCTTCGTATGAAATGTTTTGTTCCCAATCCTCACAATTCAATTCCAAAATCTTTAAATTTTTTGAATAATTATCAGCAAAAGTTTTAATTAACTTAATATCTGCTTCGCATTGAATATACATTTCATAAATTTGAGTCAATTTTTGAACTAATACTCGATTATTAACAACAATATCACTCAGTTTTATACCATTTATTAATAATAAATTCGGACATAATTCCAAAAAAGAATTATCATCAGAATTTGTATTACAATTAAAAGTTATTTCTTGTAATTGTTGTCCACATTTATGTCCGAATTGTTTAAGAGTTTTATCACTTATGTCTTCCAAATTAAAGTCAATATTTTTCAAATATTTGCACTTTTCAGAGATTAATAACAGAGCCTTTTCTTTGTTTTGAGGATTAATAGAAAAGGAATTGACTTCTATTTTATTAATAAATTTACATTTATTTAAAACACTTTCAAATGCTTTCAAATCTAGTTCTTCATTATCATTATAATCGTCTTCACAATCATTCAAACTATTATTTCCTTCACATTAAAAGTTAACTTTTAAAATATATTGTTTATTATAAACACATTTTTGAAATTGTTTTCAAACGCATTCAAAACCTATTTTGTCTGAAAATCATAAATAACTGAATAATAGTTGACACAAATCATGACAAATGCGAGCAATAAATCATTTATTAAATTAAACATTACTTTCATTATTATTAAGTTTTTTGTCATTTATTTTCTTCTTTTTCGAGACAAAACACTTATTATTTAAGTCTTTATTCAAATGAACAAACATTTGATTGCTTTCATTATTATTACTATTATTTTGTTGAATAAGTTTTTTGTATTGTTTTCTCAAATAAATGAAATTTGGTTTATATTTGAAGTGAACGCAAATCTCATTCTAAATATGTTTCAATTTTGATAAAATAATAACACATTTATTTTTAAACAATAATTGATTATTAAGTTTATTATAATTATATTATAATTCATCAAAAAATGTCATTCACTTTATTTATTGACATTTTATTATTCATTTTTATTTTATTTTTAAACAATTCAATAAATATTTACGATAATAAACACCACAAATATTTTTATCAATATTTTGATCGTTTAAAACTTTTTAATGTCTATCACATAACAAATTAAACATATATTTATTTATATATGATATACATAAATGTGAAGAATAAAAATGAATTCAAAATTAATGAATCAATTAATTAATTGAAAAGTAAAACAATACTGTTGAATTTTTTTATGAGCGGAATTCTCCCCACAATTTTTTCCTCATAAAGGCATGCATACAAGTATTGATA
>JAQFXV010002042.1:0-11424 GCA_034694065.1 Camisia spinifer | reverse complement strand
TTGTCGATCTTTTGATTGTCGATCTTTTAAACGCGGGACGCGTTAAAGTTGCAAAATATCATTGATTAGGCAGTGGTGAGTCCGTTGACAAAACTCTTAAACGCCAATATTAAGCCTCAGGTATAAGTCTGAAATATCAATGAAACTCAAGTAATAATGATTGGGAAGAGATCAGAAATATATGAAAAAGTTTGGATTTGTCTGAATAAAAGATTATATGAGAGTCATAAAATCCCACACAAGTGTAGAATAATTTTTGTGTCAGTGGACACTTTTCGATGATAAAAATATCTCAAGTTTGAGTCGAGAGATAAAGCTTCAAATAAGATAAATGTGAAATTTATCATATTTTCTTCAAACGAAAATAAACAGTTAATAATAGAAAGTTAACGATGTTTAGCAATGAAATAATATATTGAAGAAGCGATTATATAATAAGTTTGCAGTTTGAACAATAAAAATATAGAATAAGGTTACAGAATATAGAGTTATTTGTTAAATACGAGGATAAATTCATTCCATAAGATATGTTTGATCATTAGATTCTAAGACTTAAGTAATTTGATATATCTGTCTCTCCCCTGGGCTCATGTCATCTCAATCTCAGCCTATTTATAACATAGTCTCAAATTTTTTGTATTTCTTCTTGAGTCTCATCAATTAGGCTTTGCATTTGCCATAACACTCAACAATACTCATTGTATACGTTTTCGCATGAATTTTTTCCAACGACTTTTACAATAAAAGTCATCATTATATATGAGAGTGCATGGATGTGAAGCGTCATCAACTTTGTTCTTTATTTTATTTAATTCTGTCAACCGATCAGAACAAAGCCTTTAACCGGATTAGAAAATAACAAACAATTGTAGTATAAGTCAAATAATTATTTCGATTCATTTGTGATTCAGAGCTCAAAGTTTCACTTAATGATGTAATTAAAACGTTTCGACACAAACTTTCTTCAACTTTTGCATCTATGTTTGCAGTTAAGAAAATTCACTGCAATATTCTCCACCTTAGCTCTTTTTCTCAAATCAAACTTAAATACTAAAGAAACTATTCAAAAGTTTCAACTTTTTAATTGCTTTAACCACTAAACTATTTGATTGTCTATTATTTTCAAGTTTGGTTCACATATAATTGAATTAATTAATTGCTAAAAGTTCTTAAAAAGCCTCAATTATTAGTTTCATTGTTAAATATTGAATAAATTAATTAAGAAAAAGAATTTCATTCATTTAAGTTCGAAAAATATTTGAAACAATATTGGGATTGAATTTGAATTGACTAATAAGATAGTGTAGATTTTTAAATAAATTGAATCATTTAAGTTAGAAAAAACTTCAAAAATAACAATCAATATTATTATATCAGTTTTTATTGAACTTAGTTTTTTAAAAATATTTTTCGACGTTTATATTTAAATTTCTAGACAAAGATTTCAAAAATTGAATCTCAATTTCCAGTACGAAATTTTTGTCTTTGAAGTTAACAAAAAAATAATAAATAATTCGATGAAAATTATTAATACACCGCAAGTTCTTAAGCTCTTTCGTTGAAATTGCAGACAATAAGCCCTAAAACTTTTTATGTTGATGTAAATAATAATGGAATGACTTAATAAAGAAAATTCAAAACAACTTAAATATTGTCAGTATGCGAATGAACTGACGAAGTAAGCAATAAATAGAATTAAAAGAAAACAGAACAATAACTCAAAATGTTTATTTTCTTTCAACTATATCAACAACACCTAACAATTAAGTTTATTCAGTCCTTTGAAAAGGCAGACAAACTTCTGTGAATATGAATGAGAAATTCAACATTTGATTTCGGTTTAACTGAGAGACATATTCTCATATATTTATATTTCAATAACAGAGAATTATTTGAATAACATTAGGAATAAGTATGCACTGAAAGTATAAAGAGATCGAATATTTATTCTGAAAATTTAATCAATCATTAACTTTCATAAATATGAATTGAGTTTAGAATTTCTTATTTAAATATTATCAATAGATTAATGGTATAGAGAAGTGAAAAAAAATCAGGTTAAAGAGGAGATAATCTGATTTTGATTAACATTTGTAGGTTTTTTGCGTGAATAGAAAGAAAATTACATAATGATTACTATTGAATAGCACTCATTAGATAGTAGTTCTTCACAAGCTCTTCATTTTGCTTCGAAAAGTAGTAAAAAACGTTAGCAAATAATAGAAAACCTTTGGAGTGAATGTGAACAAAGCAGGCAATACTCGAATAGCTTAAATCAAAGATAAAATTTGCTTCAAAGTAATGGATTTGTGGAGACTTGAATCGACACTTCCAAGAATTTGAAACAATGTTCCAAAAATGATGTACACAATCAATTTTAAATGGTTCGTTTGATCAAACTTTAGTGCTGATGAGAAAATTGTAAATTTTCATTTAGTAATTCTTCTCAATAGTTTTAATCAATATAAAGGGAGAAATAAAACATGACTTTCATTTGCTCTCAAGGCATATAAATATGATTCAAATTATAGGAAAAAAGATAAGGAGAGGAGAGGATGAGAGAGTGAGTGATGCGACACAACTAACGATAAAAAATACTACTGAGTAAAAGGCTTTTCACCTTTGATATAATGCTTATCAGAATGGAAAAATTAATTTTGCAGGTCAGGTGTTGCAGAGCATACGTAATTATTTATGCATTAAATGAATAAATGTCAGAATATATAGTTTAATATATTTCTGCTCCAATGTTGATGATGTTAATTCTTGACAACACAAATAATTATCAATTAAACTCATCAGAAAAATGCATTGACCATAAATGAATAGTCAAACTAACAATTTATTATTTTATAATAATAGTCATCACAATGTTCTATCGGTAGAGTATAGAAGAGAAATATTTGATATAATTCAAAGCGATAAAAGAATGATAAATTGTTCACAAAAGAAATCTTTTCGTATAGAATAGAAAGAATCTATTATCAGGAGAGAAAATCTTTTGTTGTGGTCATCAATTTTGTGCAACCCATTAGTTCGTTAACACATTTCAACAGCAATTAAACTAATTCAACAAAAATATTGTAAAAATAGGTTCGACTACAAGAGATTCCCTCAATTAGTTGGGGTTTAAATTATTTAATACTCCATTAAATAGAAAGTATTTGTGCCTAAAATGTGAAAGTTTATGAAATATTCTTCTAGATCGAAAAAACGAGAGCCGAATGCCCTGAAGGCACTATCGCTGTATTCAAATAATGCGAGCAAAGCCATCAACATCTTTAAAACCAGTTTGAAGTTTACGGTTCAATGTGAATGGCATTCTCTTTAAGCGAAGCAACTTTTTTGTTGATATCATGTCATGTCTTTGAAAAATAAAAGTATTTCTTCTCAATTTTTTCTCTTTCTTTCAGGCTTTGTGCAAATGTGTTACTAGAAATCTTGTTTTCGGACACAATAACATTGAAAAATTGTTCTTTTCAATGTATGGAAATAAGATATAATAGAGTGATCGAAAAGTTCATCATTTCATTTATTGTTATAATAGAGTGAAAGTAGTTTTAAATGTTTATAAAAGAAGTTTATTTTCTGCTTTACAAACAAAGTTCATTTGATATAATGTTAATGCACTTTAAGAGCATCACTGAAATGCATCATTTGGTGCGATTCACTTGAGCACTAAGAACTGTAATTTTCGAATTTATTTGAAATTTACTTCAAATTGATCAATATTAGAATGACTTAAACTACTTTTTCGAGATCATTACTATTGCACATAAAACACTTGTTTATAATTTGAAAATTGCTTTTCAACTATCCTTTTAAACAATGGAACAAAATTACATTTCTCATCATTAGTAAAAGATTAGCAAAATGGAAATGAGATAATTATCTAATTTTACTGTTCAGGTCTAACACAATTCAAACTGAAATTCGATTTTAAAAGCTTTTTCATACTGTCAACATTGATGAACTCAAGTTAAAGTTCAATGTTTTACATGAGTAAAAAAGAGATAAAAGTCTAATTTTTAGAATTTTGTCTGCAATACTTCAACTAGAATTTCAAGCTTTCGTTGATATTATAGTTGCTATCATTTTTCGGAAGAGTGAAAGTATAACTTAGAGAAAAATCTGGAAAACCTCATCCGCTGATTATTGTTATTAGTTTTTCATTTCGTTCGCACAATATTTCGCTTCTGGTTATAAATAGAAAAATACACATCTTTTTCATCTAAAAACCCATTAAAGGCGTTTAATTGCTTTGATCTCAACTTTTCTATTATTTTCTATTTATATAATTCCTATTCATTCTTGAGAACAACATAAGAGCCAATACATTGTTAGACTTAAATGATAGAAATGGACGGAAATGAGAATATGGATTGAAGAGCAAAACATCATCAACGGATTGAATGACTGATATTTTGTTGAGGAGAAAAGAGGGCCTTTCCTATGGGGAGCACATGCTGTGCGTTAAAATGAACAATAGGACACACGCTTAACAGTGAAAAACATGGAGAGAATATATAACAAGTCCAAAGAGCGAAACCGAAAAATGTGTGGATGTCAGCAAATGTGACTCAAATCATACTTATGGCCATTACTGAAACTCTAAAATTCGTGGAAACGTAAAACTATGACAAAATAAGGCAAAATCAATGCATTAAAACCAATTGGCATTTTTCAAAATTCAACCTTAAAAAGACATTTACTATTTTCACTATTAATTTATCAGAAGAGACACACGGAAAAAGTGTTGTCGTATAAATCGCTCAAAAAGGTTCTCCTTTTTGGTGTTTGAAGTTTTCTCAAGTTTGGTGCAAATATTTTTCCCTTAAGGGGATTTACAATAAAATTTTGAGTTACCATAACTACAGGGCTCAGAAATATTGTATAATATAATGTGATGGCTGGCATCTGATGCCTTCTGTCCAATAAGTTGATGACCGATAGCTTTAACTGCCGTTTGCACTTAGCTTTTTAATAAATATATATGAATGAACTCTCGATTCTACTCAACATTTGACGATAAATTATGTCATTAGTCATTATTTTCTTTGAAAACATCAAAACAATCAACAAATAACTTGAAAATTCAACTCAAGTAATAGATAGATAATATTTTTTTTATGAAAAAACATATCTTCAAACAGATGAAAATTGAATGAAAAATGGATTGAGAAGAATAACAGCACTTTAATTGATAAAGACTTCTTTGGGAGTCTTTCAAAAAGTGTCTCATTGTTATAATAAGCCTATTCATTGATCAAAACAAATTCTATGGTTTGTCCAACAATAGAGTATTTTTTATATGAGTTCATATTGTCTAATAAAATATCTTTGAAGAATACATAAGTTATTTTTCAAGTAAACAATCATTACATACAATTGGATTGAGATTTGAAGAAATTTATAGTTAGATTCTTTCAGCTTTATTATGCAAATGACTTTTTGTGTTAAATAGAGATCCTATTATTTCTCTGTTTTTTGAAAGTTTTTGTCATTTATGCAAAATGTTTTTAAATGTTTTCTAAACCAGACAACTCTTAAATTTAAAGTTCTGCACATCTATTATTAAAAAGAAGCCTTTTTAAAGATTGTGTAATACAAAAGAGAAAACAATTTTCAAGTTATCTCTATATAAGTTTTAATTATGATAGGTTTTAGCCAAATAATTAAGCATTAAATGGATGAGTAGAACATTATTATCACAATTATGTGATTAAAAATGATATTTAATTGATTTGTGTTTTGCGAAATCCACTTACTTATTGATTATTCAATGAAATGATTGCTGGTTTCGGAATATTTCAATTAAAATCATTGGTTTTATATCATTAGCATATACTGTATATAGAGACCAATTTTGGTAAAAATAGAAGACGAACCCATCTGTTTAGAGTTCATACAATGTTGAACTGATTGCTTCCTCTGAATTACAACATTTGCATAATTATTATTTTGGAAAAAATTTTGAAACAAGCACTGAAAGCAATTGATTTTTTCTTGATTTTAACGCTCAGTATTTCATAATTAAAATGTTCAATAACTCAATTGAGCTTTAGATAAGAGTAATTGAATTTCCTGAATGGTTGTGAATTTGATAAATTTAACAATAAATTCTTTTATAAAACGGCACAAAACGAATATCATATTTAAAAAGATTTTTCAGAAATAAACGACAATGATTTCGAATAATAAGAAACTGAAAGAGAGGGAAAATTAAATTTTCATTTTAGTTATGAAAGCAATCTTAACATCTAGTCATTGATTACAGAAGAGAAAATTTTTGTTGACTTAGTTATAGCAAAAAAATGATTCTAGTATTCAATTATAGAGTGAGAGTCGGAGAATGAAAATCGCACTTTCATTCTATCATATTCTAAAAAGGTTTCAATTTTAGTTAACTCGATGAATATGCTCTAACACTTGAACACCATAAGCACTATAGCTCTATAGCAACGCAAATTCAATCCCAGCTCTCGTTGATTTGAGATGCTTTCAGATGATTCGGTGGTCCAACACATCCACTATTTGTATGGATAGAGGAAATTGAGCCCTTATATTGCTCAGACTTACATCCCAGAAGTGGCGTCATTTCAATTCTATGACAAATTTGTTTTTTATTCATTAAAAGTATGGTTACGCCACAAAATCTATTGATGAAAGGGAGTGAAAAAGCTTACATAAGTTACTTCATTGTTGCAAAGGGTTTATTCAATGCTTTTTGCATTATATTAAATTACTTGAGCAACAAATTTTCATTTCAAAGTTAAGGCTTTCAACTAGTGATTAGTTCAACGCTTATATCGATTTATTTTGAATGAAAATTGTGTGATGTATAGTAAATATGATTTTGTGCCCAATATAGCTTTGAATAACATTAATTTTAAGGAAAAACATACCTTTTGAATGACATGAAAAAATCGATTATCTTTCAATTTCTGTCATTCATTCAGAGCATTGAATACAACTTTCAAATAAATTTATAAATTTTTAAAGTACAGCTTAAAAGCTATAAATATTTATTCTTCATTTGTATTAATGACAAAGGGTTTGATTGACTGCTCGAAACTATTTGATTTACATGATAAGTTTGAAGACTAAAATAAATTATATTGAAATTAGATAAATAAACCTAAACCTAGTGGTGAAACAGCTTGAACCTGAACAAGTCATTTATAAATAATATATGAATAATAAATATGCTTATGATTCTTATTTCAATAATCTCATGAACTGGAAGGGATTCCGAAATAAGTTCCAAAAATACAATACAGTATTGACATCAGTTTTAGCCGAGATCTTGATTATGATTTTTTTATACAAACGAAGATTGATTGAAAATTTTCGGTATAAGTAAAGCAACATTTTAAAAATGAATGCATTATTAGAATATGAAGAATTCTATTGAGTGTCAAACTATAATACTTTCTGAAAGCGAAGCTCAACTATAGTATCGATTCGAATATGAAATAATAAGCTGCAAAAAAATATTAAGACAATGAGCAGAAAGAGCGAAAATTCAACAAATAGCAAACAAATCAATTGTTACTAAAAGCAATCATTATCTTAAGGAAGTCTTTCAATAATGGTCTTTTCAGTACGAGTATACTTCTTATAGTCAGTGGATATAATTCTAGTGTTGTATTCGCTCACAAGAAATCAGTTGAGAAATGAAATTAATAGAAGGAAAGACAGTTTGCTCAATAAAAGTCACAGTTCTTGGAAAGACAGAATGAGAACAGTTTAACCGAGAAAATTAGTTCGAAAATTAGTGGAACACTCAAGAGTAAAAATAGAAATAATAAAATTTAGAATCAAATTTTTCAAGTGAAACAAAAATATGATATACTTTTGGCTGCAAAACTTTTCAAAGAGTACAAGTTTATTGAAATATAATATTTAATTAAAATAATATTTTGGAGAAAAAACTGAATATATTTTTTTCTAACAATATTTGAAATCAAGTTTTTCTCTTGAGTAAGCTTTAGGGTAAACATTGAATATTCAGAAAAAGGAGGATAAGAAATAATTGATTGAAAATTACATAAGTATTAAATTAAACATTTGTGAAAGTGATATATGAAAAAGTTGAGGATATGAAACGAACTCAACACTATATTTTTGTCTCTAATCATATCACCTTATATTGCTTTCTATTTGTTTTTGCTTTTTCTGCTATTTGTAACATGTCTTTTCTCGCCCTTAAGTGATGATTTATATGAAAATAAAAAGAAAGCATGAGATATACAGTACACTTATTATATAAATTGATTCAAAAGTGCAGCAATAATGCATTTATTTTGATGGACAGTTCATCTGTTTTTTCATTTTATTTTCATTTTACTGCTATTCAGTGATAATACATTGTTTTTATACAATTATAGCATTTGACTTTACAAGTTATGTGACAATTTTGAAATTAATTTTCAACTCAAAGGCATCAAATAAAATAAGATTAAATAAATTCCGAGAAAATCATTTTCTTCTTCAAACATTAACTCTTAAATTGTGTCTTTTGAAAGTCTCCGCCCTTAAAGTTTTAATATTCCGATTCAAATGAAATTATAGACTTATTTTCGTATGAAATAATTTAATTTGATTATAGCATATAGACTGAAAACGAGAATTATTAGAGCTTTTCTCCTGAATTCTCTTTTTATAATAGTGAACATTTTGTGAGGAACTGATCAAAAAAGACATAAGAAAGAAATGTTGAGACAGCAAAGACTAAACATTGTTGAATCAGGAATTCTTTAATTGCCTGAAACAACAACTTGAGTGATGAATCATCTAATGGGTAGAATATTTACATTCAAATAAAGAGCTCTCATCAATGTTGGCACAATTCCTATAGAAATTTCTAAATTAATGTGAAAAAATTTCCGCAATTAAAATAGGGCTAAAAGAGCGAAGCCTTTAATAAGTAGTTCAATATAAAAAATGATTTATTAAAGGAGTTATGTTTCAGCTTTCATTCAATTTTATTTAAAATTTTATGTGTGGTTAAAGCCATTTGAATCTTATAATATTGCTGTAGTTTAGAAAAAATTCTCATAATGTCTGTCACTAAATATTTGTGGTTCTCATATAACGGTCATATCAGACCTTTTAGAGCAAATATTCTATAAAAGCATTTGAGGCACTATTCATGGCCTCAAACAAATTTCGTTAAGTCATAAAAGTCAAGATTGAAGTGATTAATTTGTTAGGATTTCCATTTGTCTATCGTGTGAAATACTTCAGGGAAACAGAATGTGTTCTTAACTTAAGCCTAACTGTTATAACATTCAAACTTTTCCTTCAATTCGAACATAAGTTTCTAATTTGTTATTTACAATCCATTATTCAGTATTAGAATTTTTTCACGAAAATCGGAAAAATTGTGAAACTTCAAAGATTTCCGGATCTCAAACAAATTGTTAAGTTTGAAAAATTGTGCAATTCTTGCACTAGATTTAGAATTGTTTAATACTTGAACGAAATAAGATTTTGTATCGTTAACCAGAGCTAACATTACGAATACTAAAGCTATTGTACATTAAAACTAGAATAGAATTGTAATAAATTTTTGTTTGTCAATGTCAGTAATCACCAGCTGTTTTGAGCCATTTTTAGGCCAGGAATACAAGCTTTTGCAAGTGGTTAAAACAGACTTTAAAAACTGGCCAATTATTATCCGGCAAAAAATGTACATTTAATCATAAGGTAGAATGATTTTATTGTTGAAGTCAATTATTTCTACTAATTTATTGTATTGTTATTACACAAATGCTTTATCATTCTTCAAAAATTCAATCATATAAGAGGTTTATAAACTTAAAAGTAATCTTCAAACAAAAAGATGTCTTTGAATAGTTGAGATGATAAGAAATGATGTTAAACTTAATTAGTTTGATATAATCTGAAGCTAGTGTTGACAAATTGTAGGCTAAAATTATAAATGAATTGTGGTAACAGGTTTTGCTCATCTAATAGCTATTTAAAGCAATTTAGTATAAATTATAAATGATCTAAAATTATCTCTGACTCAAATCCCGGCGAAGAGGTCTCTGAATATAGAACTGTATTAAACAATAATGTTCATGAAAAAGTAGGTTTAATTTGAGGTGTGTGTGAAAAAATGGTATTGAAAGTCCTTGAAAATTGTTGAGTTACTATTTATTTGCCTATCGGATGGCATATCTCAATACGAGACCACCCATTAGAACATTTAATAAGAAGGAAGAATGAAAACAAACATGACTAAAATAAATGAATGGCATAGTCTGTACTAATAGTGGATATTGAAAGTTGAGATATAATGTTCGACTATTTAGAATGCCTTAAACCATAATGTTTTGAGGTTCAGGTTCACACATATAGTATAACGTTGAGGCCCATGTGGGACAAAGTTTCACAACCGATTCATTCAAGTGTTACATTTAAACATCTATCGTCACAGTAATACATCTCGACTAATCTTTTGGCACATCTTTAGACAAATAAACAATTCAATGCCCCCAAAAGTTTTGTGCCATTCAACTTTTCACAGCCCAAAATCTTGCCTTAAATCTAAATTAGTAATGAATATATGAGGTCTTATCAAATTGAGAGATAGTGTCATTTTCTAATTTGTAATCTTCAAATTTGAGCATATTTTCACTTTTTTCTAACTCTTAGCTTATCATCAAAATTCAAACGATTAGTTTTCTCTTTCAAATAATTGACTTTTTAATTAAATTATAAAAACATTTCTTCTTTATATTAATTCTCGATCATATGAATGAGACATCAGAATAAGATGAGTTCATTGCACCAAAAATAAATGATTTATTTGATACAGGCATTAAAAACTGATTAATGTATACAATCATAATTTATATCTCTGCAAAAGAGCACAGTTTTCAACTTTTCTGTTATTTCACTAACATATACATAAGCAAGGGATAGGTTAAGTAGGGTTTTACCTTCGAAGCTCAAAAAACGGATCCCTTCCCAAGATTTTGGGAAAATTCTTTTGTTTACAGTTCAATTTTTTCATCAAATTAAAGAGAAATCAAAAATTCTAAGAGATTTCGAGATAAAATATAATAAAACAATAACCTGTAGAATAGAACAAAATATTTTGGAAAAGTTTGAGAAAAAATCTGATTATAAAAACGAGTTCTGAACCCACCTCCTTGACTCTAGCTAGCTAAACCCCCCTCCATGAGAGTAATTGCTCATGTATGTTGACAAAGGGGTTAGACATTGATTATTATGAAATTAATAATAAGAGAATAACATGAATGCAAAATAGAGTGAAACACTAATTAAATGAACAATCTGATGTTGCGATGTCTTTCATCATAACTTTTGTATCAAATCTGTTCTAAATTTCTTAAATTAATTAAACAAACAAATAAATTGTCTGTATTTTTAAAGTAGAGTTAAATGAAA
>JAQFXV010002041.1:0-11431 GCA_034694065.1 Camisia spinifer | reverse complement strand
AGTGGACCCTTCAAATTTTGCTCCTTATGCATCACTTTTGTTTTGATGGTTGGACTAAGTACTTGACACCAATTGTATTTAGTATTTTGCTATTTATTCATCTATGAATTTAAAGGTAAATATTTTGTGGTCATTTTCAAAACCCCCTAAAAAATTATAAAAGTTCTAAATCAGCAAAAATTCACATTTGAGAAACTTTATTAAGAATTAGAAGAATAAATTTCATAAAACTTTTCAATATTTCTAAAATTATTATTTTCCTAAAATAGGGACTTTTACTCCAGAATGAACTTCAAAAACTTTATTCAAACCTTTTTGAAGAATGAGATCGTGTTAGAAAACATTTTATTACAAGTAATTTCTATTCCTCTATATATTATTCATTAGTATTATGGCTTTTATGAAATGCTTTTTTTCAATGATATTTAGAATCATCAAAAATAATAGCGAAGACGATCTCACGCTAACCATTACTACAAGCAATTTATAGCCTAACGAGCAATTTGTAAGCCTTTTTTCAGGCAATTTTAACATCTCTATTGTTTCCGTACTTCTGTTATACTTGAAAATGAAATAAAATTATATATAAAAATAATAAAATAAAATTTATGTTTCCAATTAATGAGAGAAACTAATTATTTATTACAGAATTTTAGGATAAATTTCCGATTTTCATTACTATTATCCATATTATTATAACGTTAATTATCATTATTTAAATTGATAGCAGTTTCACAATTAGTTTTCTCCTATTTTAACATAAAAGCATATCTAATGAAAAATAAAACTTTTAACAAACTTTTCAAATAATAAGTCAAAAATTTAACATATATTAAAAGTTGTTGACTCGGAAATAACCGTTCAATCATTTTCTACTTTAACAGTGAATACCTTTAAGATATTTAAGGGATAAATATATTTATGAAACAAGCAGTGAATGAGAAAGGGCTGAAACTAATCGAAAATTTTTATATTAAATTCTTTTGTTTTAAGCTAATAATAATTACAACATTAAATTTCTCTAAGGCTTATTCATTATTAATTCCTTCTTTGTTTTTCACGAAATTCAGGTAAAGAAGTTTTTGTTTCACTATCTCATGGCTTAAGCAAACTTTGAATAAAATGCGAAATTAAGCCGAAAGAGAATTCACTGAAAATGAGTTTTTGTTATAAAGCCTGTTATAAAGGATTTATAGTAAGTCCCAAAGCATTGTTGTTATGTTTTCTTCAAATAGTAACAAGAGTTTGAATGCGAAAATTGAACTTTTTTCACACCTTAAAAAAGAGTAGTTGTTAAATGAGGTCAACAAAAACCTATCCCTAAATACGTGATAATAAAGAGCTACTGAAAGTGAACAATACTCTGAAACAAAATATATGGAAACAATACTAATATTAATGCTATTGATTATTCCCCAAAATATATGCCGAAAAAAGCTGCAACAAAAATGATCTTAACTATAAATATCAAAATAAGCTGAATATAGATTCAGGGAATACTGAATTGAAAGCAGTTTTATTATCAGAATTATGAATATTTCTCATCAATATTCAAAGCAAACTTATTTAATAATTCATACCAAACCTCGAGCTTAAATACTCAAACATTTCTTATGAATACTGAATGCTAAAGAAGACCGCAGTTAATAAAAACTTTGATAAATGGATAAATTGAAGAAATGTGACTGTAATACGCATTGAGTAACTCTGAAAATAAATTTTCTTTTAGTAATTTCGCCCTCAGTTATGAAATAATTGGGTATAAAAATATTCACAAATTCACGAAGTCATTAAAATTCTGATTATTGTTAGGTTTAAGTTAGAGAATAAAGTCCTGAAATTTTGGTATAATTCTAATCAATTTTTAATTTATTTTTTGCAGAATATAATAAATGTTTTATATGAGTATAAAAGGCTCATACTTTCCTATTTTGAAAAGAAGCTTAGATTTGTCATTACTCAAGAGTATTGATAATTTTCAAACCAATGTCAGACGCAATAAGCATTCACTTTCTTTCCACATAATGTGTTCTCAGTTATCCATTAAATGTGAACGCATTTTGAAGATAAGATATTATTTGAACAATTTCTTAGTCTTCATCTTATTTTTTTTCTCCTATTCTTTTATAATAAACAAATCAGGATTAATTTAATTTTATTAAATTACCAAAAAAGAAAAAATTTGAGAAGATTTATGAGATTAATTTCTAACATAGATCTTATAATTAGATTTATTTGCCTGAAAATAATAGGTTAACGACTTATAAGATTATAAATCAAATGCAAACAGTATCTAAACTTAATTTAAATCACACAAAAGGAAAGTAAGAAAAAGATGAGAAAGAATTCTCTCAGACATTATTCACATTATTTTAATGCAAAAAATTTTTGTTATCATCTGTTATAATAGTTTTCTTATTGTAATATTTCTTTAATTATGAATGAGTTAGTATTGTTTGGTTAAAATGATAGGAATATATCGTTATGTATTTTGTTAAAAAGGAATATTTGAAAGTTTTTATGCAATTTTTTTTACCCGAATACTGAATATTCAAGCATTAAGTTCTTCATTGTATTTCTACATCAATGACAATCTCATTCACAATTGAGAGCATTGCTATCGAGACTGAACGACTTGTACTGAGTAGAGAAAGTGGAATAAAAATAAGAGAATAGAAATAGATTGAGAGAAAAGAGAAATAAGAATCACTTATACAATACTTTGAATTATAATGTAAGCAACGAATAGCAAAATGCTTGAGAAGAAAAGAGAGAAAAAATAGGGAATCAAAAGAGTATATCTGTCATTGAATTGCAAATTAAATTTTTTTCCTTCTGACTTACATTTCGATACAGTATAAGCTTTATGTTAACAGTTAATTGAAAATCAATACCTGTATTATCAATAATAAAGTTTTAGGTTTGAAAGTAAAATAGAGAGGAATGAGAAAAAAAAGTTTTTCAATTTTTTATTAAATACTTTTAGGGAAAGTTTTCAATGAACTTAAATTCAATTTTGATAATAAATAGCTTTAAAAATAATGTCAAACTTCTCTTTTAACTATTGATTTCGTATTTTAAGTCTTGAGAATTCAAAACAATAGTTCTCTTTTCAGGAGAAAAATTCAGTAGAAAAGAGTAAACTCGTTATTAATTTGCATTTTTTATCATTAATGAGATTTTGATGTAAAAATGATTTGATCTTAATGTGAATAACTCTGAGAAAAAGTCATATAATATCCTATTCTTGTATGGTATAAGCGAAACATAAATAACTTAAGTCTAACGGATAAGAAATACTTATGATATATATAAAGCCTAAGAGTAGGATCACTACAAATCATTCAACCTTTGATTTAATTCATAATATTCTCATTCGTTATGCATTTAATGACATAAATCCTGAATAAGCAGAATAAATACATTCAATCCCAAAATATTGAATCTTAAGTACTTCTGATCTGCGATTAATTACAATATCAGTATTGAAAACATGATTGGTATTAAGATTTAGTTTTAAAATTAATTCAAATCATGACCAAAAATGCGTTTCAAAAAAACATTTTTTAAATAATAAAATTTAAACTTTAGGTTAAGTTAAAGCTTGAAAACTAATAATGACATAAAGTCCTGAATAAGCAGAAAGAATACATTGGGTCTCAAAATATTGAATATTAGCTTAAGTGCTTCTGATCTTCAATTAATAACAATATCATTAGCATTAAAATTAATTCGAATTATGACGAAAAATGTTTTTCAAAAAACGTTTTTCTAATGTTAAAATTTGAACTTTAGGTTAAGTTAAAGCTTAAAAACTAATTACAAGTATTAGGCTTTTAACACAAAAGATAATGTTTCTGAAGATAAGGCATTACCGGTCAGTCATGCACTGAAACCTCTATATCAGTGAGTTGTGAGCATTGAATCCAACATTCATATTAATGATCATGTATTTCCATCAAAGAGATAATCTTTTTGATGATAGATATAATAAGAAGTCATCCTATGATTTATTATCCATTATATTTAGAGTGAATATAATCACTGAATACAAGTGGAGCCCAATATTCATGCAATTTATTAACAAAACATTTGTTTTTAATAATCATTGTCTCATAAATCTTAATAATTAGGAAACTGAAACTTTTATAAACATGTTATTTCTTAATAAATTCCTGTATTAAATCTTCGAATTTTTATAAAAAACAATTCTTTTTGATTTACTTTTTCATGAGTTTTTTGCTATTAGTGTAATGTCAGACAAAATATATCGAAACAAAAATTTGAGTTCAAGCCTATTATCATGACTTTTGCACATATTTTTAAAGGGGATAAAAATAATAGCACTAATAAATTCTCATTATAGAGAAAAAAATTCATATTTAGTATATAAGTTAGCTCTCAAAAGAGCGCATATTTAAAATATATTGCGTTTTGTTGGTTATGATCCTTATTGAGAATATCCTAACATTTATTATAGTTGATAATGAATTCTCATTCCATTTAGTATTCATATAAAGTAGTGCTAATCTCAAGTGATTTACAATAACAAGTAAAGTATAACAAGAAAATGTGGATTCATTCCAAAGCATATATCATCTTCTCTTCTCATTCTCTTTACTCTCTCGCTCTCCAAAGCAATGATTGTTAAAATTGTTATACAGAGTCAGTAACTATAGTATTCATTCCTCTTTTCTTTTTCTTTATTCAGCTAAACCTCATTTCTATATCCTATTTAGAATAGTAAGAATTCGGATAATGAATTCCAGTACAAATTCAATGACTGCTTTTTTAGGTTAATTGAATGGAAAATTTTGACAAATGAAACATTTTTGTTCACTATTTAGTCGAAAAATTTTTCAGTTTTCAGATTATAATCAAAATTGTAGAGCATTTGTAAAGTAATCTATAAAATGTTTGGCTAAATATTTCAAATTCTAATTATAAATTACTTGAACACGAAATGTTACCAAAATTTTTTAGGTTAATTAGTAAATAATTAAATTAAAATTCTTTTCTATTAATTAGTTTTAATGCTTTTTCGATATAAGAAATTAATGCGTTTATTATTCAATCATTTTTACCAGACTTACAGCTATAATATTTAGCTTTAATATTTAGTAAGCTTGATATCTAGTCTTATATGTGTTGTAGAGAAGAGTGATTACAGGCGACACATTCGCCTACATCTACAAAATAGTAGCACAAAACCTAAAAATGTTGAATGTTATCATCCGAATAAAGCGTGAATTCTGTACGCATGACACGCAAAATACAATTTCACCCAACTCTTAAAGCTCAGAGAATCGGATCGAAACACTCTTTGATTCACTTCTTCGCCTCTTTCACAACAGCCTCTCACATATACTAACAGTTCTTGCGGGAGACGACAGACAACAGAATACAAACGATAATAATAATAGTTAAGAGAAGAGAGAGAAAGTCGGACCAGAATTAGTCGATCACAGAATAGAGAGAAATAGTTTGAATGATATCTTAAATCAAAAAAAGAAATATAGTTTATTAGAAATAGAGAAATATAAGGCAAAAGTTTATCTCTCTTTTCTCTCTAATGTCGTAATACAAGTCTACTTTATTTAATCTAAATCTATATCGAAAATATCTCTTTCTTCGACTACAAATTTGGTCTCATTTTTCAATGAAAAGTAAGTAAACTATCATTTTTTCAGATAACTTGTTCTCATGTTTTTCTTGTTATGAAACTAAATCCTTTAATGCTAGTCTATATGTTGCTCTTTTTTATATAGATTTTAAATAAGAATATTTCTAAGATTAAAAACTTTTAATCTTTCTCAAAGTTAATGAAAATTTTTCTTGAGAATCAATTTTCGAACTAAAACTCATGACTTTCCGGTTTCGTGAATAAAAATATGTTTATAAATAACTGTTTTTTATTGAGATGTTTTTGTTGTTTCCTTTGCATTGCTTTTATAGCATGCTATCAAACACACAAATCCAATACTTCTTTCTCAAATCGAAGTAGACTTTTGTGAAAAATTCTCGCTTCGGAATGTCTATCAATTAATTAGGTTAACATTTTAAGTTCACTATAAATTAACAGTAATTCTTTAGAAAGACATTCATTAGTATAGAAAATAAACATTAATTTTCTCCCTTCAAGAGTAGAAAATAAATTATTAATTCTTTAATTAAAAATAAATTTTATTCCAATGTTTAGTTATATCCTCTTTTGAATCAAATTATATGTTCTTTCATTCAAATGCGCAAAAATGCTTTTTTCACTTAAAATAATAATAGGATTGAATCTGTTTTGTGAATAATTAGAGTTTTTTTTAATTAGAGTTAAAATGATTTCTTCTTTACGGCAAAAATGTAATTGCTGTCAAGAAACAAAAAAAACAAGCTTTCGATGTGATTAAACCTAAAAAAACATAGAAAACTCGATAACTTTTTAACTCGTGTTTTCGTAGAAAATCGAGTTTATAGATTCGTACTTTCTGTCGTGTCCGTATCACTTCCTTTAATAACAGCGGTATTTTCTTTCATTCTTAACAAAGAGATTTTCCCAACAATGATAGAAAAAATACTTTGATAATAAAGGGCTCTTTGCTAATATTGATAGTTGAATGTCATCTATTATTATTAAAATAGTCTTAACTAATAAAGAGAAAGAAAATTATCGCATAGCTGATCCTATTGTTAATAAAGGTACGATATCCTATAGTTAATGAGCCAGCTAGTGTTTTATTTTATAAAATGTGGTAAAATCTAATCAAATCAATTAATGTATAATAATATGTCTTTGATATGTGACTGCATTTGAACCAAAAATCGAAATGAAAACACGAGTTACATAATTATGATCCAATGCTTGTTTATGATTAAACTTCTGAAAGTTAAGTACAAAGCCTTTAATCCTAAGCTCATTAACTTAATGTCTATTTTTTTATTCACAACAATTTGGGTAAAAAAATAATCTAATGCTCAAGTGTTTAATTTGATGGTTAAAAAAGATGTAGAAAATTAGAAACCAATAAATCGATAAATCCTATGCTGTGCTCAACACTAAACCCGATATTGAAAACTAAATCAATATAATCATCACTAATTTCTCAGAAAAGGCGAGACATGTCTAATGAAATAACAATTTCTGATCAATTATTAAAATATTTTCTATATTTAAGTATTAGTTTTATGCAAAAAATCATGAAATTTATTCCAAACGCAAAACTTTTACAGTTAAGGTCTTGACTGTTAACAAATGGACAAAACAAACGCTGAATTAAATATATTGAAAGGGAATGTAAACTTAGAATGCATTATATGTTATGTTATTCCTAAACATTACTCATTCATTGCATTTCTAATTCATTTAATACAGTCTATTATTATTATTGCGAATCTTTATTTAAATACTATTCTATACTTAAACCAAATTTTAACAAAATTATTATATATTATAATTTATAATTACAAATATTTATAATTTCTAAAGTTTGAGAAATAGCTTTTTTTGATCAATTGAAATACATTTTTACTACTCGTTTAGATTTGATTACAAAATAGAAGTTTTAAATGAAATGAAATGAAATTCACACAATTATATAAATCAAACTGAATATTGAAATAATATTTAATATCGTTTTCCATTAATAATAAGATTCTTCCCCATTGTCTTACAATTAGTCATTGATGTGATAATACTTTCAATTCCTTTAATTTTCAATTTGTACTGAATTTTACGATTATTATTCGCGCGAACTATAAATGCATTAATTGTTGTCTCAGTTATTGAATTATTGACGTCATAAAAATCAATTACATGAAGATTTTGACAGTTTTCAAGTAAATTAAGAACAAATTTATCGGTCAAGAGATCTGTTGAACGTTTAGAGAAACGAAAGCCAAGAACTGATAACTTCTTCAAATTGAAGAAATAATCCAAACATTTATCCGTGAGTTGACAGTCATATAAATAAAGATTCATTAAATTTGGTGAATATAAGTGAATGTCAGCCAATAATTGCTGTTCTACATAATGAAGATACAAAGTCTTCAAATTAACGCCTGTTTTCAGATTTCTATCAGAATTAGGATGACTTTCACTACGTTTGTCACAAATATCGAGAATTTGCAAAGCTTTGAATTCATGAAATACCGATATATACTCTCCGTAATCATTAGAACTATGAATCACAAAGTGTTTCAATCGATTACAATTCACTCCAATTAGACTTAATTCAGGTTTTAATGAAGTTATTGAAATATTTCCGTTGTATTCAATAATCAATTCTAATTTTTCGAGTCTTTCAAATCGTGACAATTCTTTCAGAGCTCTATTTATTTCACGATATTTCACATATTTTGTATTCAAACGAATCCTAATTTTCTTCATTTGTTTGCAATACTTATCAGCGAATAATTTCATGTCATTTATGTCTAAAACATCTTTAACTTTAATCGAAATTAATTTATTCAAATAGTATTCGTCAGAATCTATGAAAGCCTTAATGTCTTTACATTTGATTACTTCTAAATTTTTGCCATTATTTGATCGCAAAAATTGTTTAACATTTTCTGTATCGATATCTTTGAAATCCAATGATTTCAGATTTAGACCAAAATAAGTCTTGAAATTATTTAAACTCATTATAAGTTAAATCAATTATAAATCCAATTAAATTTAGTTTTAATAACAAATAATAATAATTAATATATGAGTAAATTGAGAGCACATGTTATTAAGACATATGAAAACATTGAACTCATGCTAAAAAGTTATCAATAATGAACTTTTGTTCAAAAAATATTTTTAGCGCAAACTTTAAAATTGTTGAAAACTTAGTTTTACCACAAAATAAAACTTTTATTTAATCCAAAAAAAGCTTCGAAACTAAATAACTACAAAAGTCATTAAATGGATTTCAAGAAACAAATTATGTTTTTGACGGACGAAAAGGCTTTAATTCATAATAAAATCTAAACGAGTAATAAAAATGTATTTCAATTGATAAAAAAAAGTTAATTCTCAAACTTTTTAAATTATAATGTATAATAATTTCGTTAAAATTTGGTTTAAGTATAGAATAGTATTATTTAAATAAAGATTCGCAATAATAATAATAGACTGTATTAAATGAATTAGAAATTGACTGAATGAGTAATGTTTAGGAATAACATAACATATAATGCATTCTAAGTTTACATTCGCTTTCAATATATTTAATTCAGCGTTTGTTCTATCCATTTGTTAACAGTCAAGACCTTAACCGTAAAAGTTTTGCGTTTGGAATTTTCATGAGTTTTTTGCATAAAACGAATACTGAAGTATAGAAAATAATTTACAGGAAATTTTTATTAAAGCCTTATTATGTTTTCTCATTTAATTAATAAATTCTTAAATTGAATTTTTTCTCATTGAAACAAAACTTCAAAATTGAACTGAAAAATATCACAATTTAAGAATTACTCACAAATTGTGAAAATTTACACAAAAATGCAAATCAAACTCAAACTTAAAATATAATTAATATCGCTTTTCATTTATAATAAGATACTTAGAAATAGTGTTACAATTAGTCATCGATTTAATAACACTTTCAATTCTGTCAAACTTGAACTCGTATTGAATTTCCTGATTATTATTCGCGCGAACAATAAAAGCATTAATTGTTGTCTCAGTTATTGTATGTCTGAGAGAATTAAATTCAATTACACGAAGATTTTGACACTTTTCGAGTAAATTAAGAAAACTCATCGATTAAGATATACGACGGTTTTGAGGGTTTATTCAAACTTTTGCCAAACTTTCTGCTAATACGTAATCGCATAAAATTTTTATTGAGATCAATAATATCAATAACATTCAAATCCAATGTTTCGAGTCTTTCAAATCGTGGCAACTCTTCCAGAGCTCTATTTATTTCACCCAATGGTAGATATTTTGTATTGAATTCAATCTTAATTTTCTTGATTTGTTTGCAATACTTATTGGCCAATAATTTAATATCATTTATGTCTAAAACTCTTTCAATATAAATGTATAATAATTTTTTCAAATTATATTCTTTTGAATCGATTAAAGCTTTAATGTCTTGACATTTGATTTCTTCTAAATTTTTGGCATTTTTTGATCGCAAAAATTGTTTCACATTTTCTGAATCGATATTTTTGAAATCCAATGATTTTAGATTTAGATCGAAATAAGTCTTGAAATTATTTAAATTCCAAGTCATTATTAATTCAAATAAGTTGAGTTTTAATAACAAATAATAATAATTAATATAAATTGAGTACAAATGTTATGAAAACACAAAAACATATTCACTTTTGAAGCCTCAAAATATAGAAAAGGCTTATAAGAAATATTAATTTTAAAACAAAATATAAGTAATAATTGAGTGATTAGGTTATAAGATTGTTAGTTTTTCAGTTTTCAAAACTTTTATCAATTAAGATAAACAATATGCCGATTAATAAGCGATAGTTTTTCAGTTTTATATTTTTTCTTATCACTGAATTGAAGTTCAAACTCAAGATTTAGATTCAACTTTTTCAATGGGTTTTTAGATGATAAGAGTTTTGATAACTCAAAACTTTTATGATTAATGTTTTTTCTATCTATTAGTTAAGGACCTTTTATTATGAGGATTCTCCAAAAGTGTAAATTTTGAAGTAAAAAGTGAATATGAAAACATTGAACTAAAAATGGTTTTCAATTTTTATTCAATAATAAACATTCATTTAAAAATATTTTTAGCGCAAACTTTAAAATTGTTGAAAACTTAGATTTAACATAAAATAAAACTTTTAATCCAAAAAACACTTCGAATAACTGCAAAAGTCATTGAATTAAAATTTAATTTCAGAAAATAAATGATGTTTTTGACTAACGAAAAGAGCAAAAATCAAAAATCATGTTTCTATTGATAATAAAAATTGTATTGAACTTAATACTAACAATACTTGAAAATATTGTAGAGAACTAATTATTTTTAATGTTAAATAAAGTTTAGGCTCGACTTCGGCAGCATTACATTTATTTAGTGGAACATTAAGTAGAAATTACATGAAGTTCTCTAAAGAGTTTATAATTGTAGGACAATGTGTGCACACAATTACATGTTAAATATACTGCACAATAAGACTATTTTACATTACATTTCATTTGAAATCAATGAATAACAGGAAATCTTAATTACTGTAAACAGTAATCTGAATACAATAATGCATTCAATAATGTTTATAATAGCCATCGAAAGGATATTCTCATATTCAAACGAATTCTTTGAATATTGGTTTACAATAAAACTAGTATAACTTGTACTTAAAAGAGTGATAACTATAATAAAAAGCAATTAATCTCTATTACAAATAACACTGGTCAACACGATTTTTGTGACACAAAAACTGCTTTGAGATTTAAACATATTTAGGTATCCTCATTATA
>JAQFXV010002040.1:0-11434 GCA_034694065.1 Camisia spinifer | reverse complement strand
TCTCTCATTTTGTAGATTAAAAGTTCTGACTATTAAACTCTCTATTTGTCAACTTATTGCTGAACAATACAGATAAACCATTTATCAAAAATGTATAAAAATGCTTATTGAAGATCAACTTTTTCTAAATTTCGTTTCAATTGTTCATATCTTTGTGTGTTAAATAACATTATTTTCTTCTTTAGCTATCTATCAATTATGAGTTTTCAAATAATTATCAATTACTTCGATATCAGTTTACATTTTAATCAATATTTTTGAGCTTTAGATTCAAAATTGCTTAAGATTTTCTTATATGCTAAGAATAGAGCCTTACTTAGAGCTCATGTTAAAAGATTTGCATAAAATTTTGATCTAATGTTCAGTTCACCCGAAAATTGAATTATTATTGAAATTTGACTTTTGTTTCGTATTATATCTTGAATTTCTCATATTTATGAACTTGTTTTGAGTTCTATTACAGATAGTATTGATTGGTTTATATCTTGTTCGACAATATTAGAGAATATTCATTAATGAAAGTGCTTTTGATTATGTGTTTATGACTCGTTAGTCTGATTGGAGTCACTGATTGTCACATTTATATCACTCAACGAAATGAATGTTATGCTTCACATAATAAAACTCATTCAGCTTTAGGGATGAATCCATTTTAGCTTCAATATGATTTAGCTTTAGGTTATTTTTTTGCAATTCATCTCTTTATTATAATTTCATTTAAATATCTAATGCTTGCAAATAATATGATTTAATCTCAAGTAAAATGCTTGAAACCAAAAATTCGACAATACTTTAAAGAGTTCATAAAAGTTATAATGAAATTCATTTATGAAAAATGTGCAGATCTTGTTATGAAATTTAGTGAGAAATTTGATTCATTCAAACTATTTATAGAACCGTTCATAAGATCTTTTGTTTGTTTAGCTTAACTTAAACTATATTTTGATACAAAACGTCAATTTTCGACATAAAATTACACTTAAATCCTTCGTAATGAAGCACATCATTATCTTATATAACGAAAACTGCGAATTTGAACTTATTTTCTCAAAATTCAGGTCAATCTCCAAAAATTTTCTGTAATTTTCTAAAGTTATGCTTATTTTATTTTGACTTTCATTTATTGTCTGTTTACATAAATTTATGAAATTAGTTTATTTTCGATTTTTTACAATTTCCAGAACTCTTACTTAGACTCTTATTGATATTTATTTTGAAGCCTTAATAAAACTTAATGTAAAAATTTATGCGGAGCTCAGTATAAAAAAGAAAATGTTCTTCTAAAGAGCTTTTGCTTAAAATGATTTCAACACAAATAAAATAGAGCTCAAAATTTGGAATACATTTTCTCCTAATTTGGAATACATTTTCTCATAATTTTCAATAATAAGCTTAATTGAAAGCATTCCTATTTAATTATCTTTTGAAAGTCAATTATTCTTTTAAGTATAATAGGAGTTGATTGAAGATTAAGTCACTTCTGACTCCTGAATATAAATAGAAATGCTTTTTGGGAATAGTTGTCAACTATTTAGATAACAGTCTTTTGAGTAGAGCTTATTTTTAATAAAATAAAAGTTTTGCATTAATTTTTAACACTTTACAAACATTAATTTATGTGAAAATTGGAATCCCTTATGAAAATGATAGTAAAGTGTTTTAATTATGTTTCTCTTATCATAATTGCAATGTAGATAAAGTGCACAATAATCTAAAGCTTATAAACTGAAGCCTTCATTCATAATAAACAGCTTTGACATTAAAATAGGGTTCAAAAATGCTAATCAGTATTAAATTAAAGAATATTTTTTAAAATTTTATCTTTCATTTTCATTGAGTTCATCGTCAGATATTTTAATTAAAATTTACTTTTCGTTGAATAACATATTAATATTTAAGTGATTTATTATTTTAATTATCAAATACTACTGTAGTAGAAAATTATTTGAATTATTATACTTTGATCTGAATTATTGGGCTTATAATTGATGAATGAATTGAGTTGAAAGAGCGTCTTAATTGTGGACTTTTATCCTACATCACGATCTTTAAGGAGAATTTGAATAATTTTAACTTAAATGTTGCTTTCAATGGCTTCGATTCACTTTATTTTCTCATCTATTGTTAATGCTCTCAATTTCCTAAAGGGATAATAGACTGAACTTCAATGTAGTTTCACTTAAATAATATCATTTGAGGCATCATTATATAAAAGCGAATTATTTTTTTCTCACTACTTATTCTTTTATAAAAGTTTCAACTTTTACTGTCGTATCAAATCTTCGCTCAAATTGTGAGTCAAAAAAAACTTTCAAATATTGATCTAATATTTTGAATAGTTTTAAGCTTAGACTTCAAATTCAAAAATCGAACCTAAAAAGCGCTTTTAATTACCGATTAGTTTGTAAATGACGTTAAACTCTCTTTTGAAATAATCTTTCGCCATAGCCTTCGTTGCATTTTTGTCAAAAAAATTCTGTTTATTATTCATTTTATTAGAATATTCTTTAAAAATTTGTTTCAATTAATTTTTTCTGTACTGCTTTTGATGACAACAATGTTTTAATTATGATTTATTTATGCTATCCTTTTGTCTGAATTATTGCCAAAAAATGATATCCTGAAAACAAATTCAAAAGATGTGTTACAAATATTGATCACAAACTATTATTGTTTGTATTGCTTACACGTTAACACATTTACTATTGATTAGTTGTGTGTTATAAATACCATTCAGATTGTTTGGCACCTCTTTTTGGATGCATTTACTTAATAAATAATATATTTGTAGGCAATAAATGGCTTAATGTAATGCTTTTGTCATTAATTTACTTATCATTTCTTTCTTCCTTTGAATTATGATAATATTTTAGATATATTTCTTCTATTTATAGTTATTGCTTAATATATATGGTTTATATTCAATAATTATTAGTCTTTTAAAGTGTGTTATTTTGCTTATCAAAAGTGGTATTGAAATAATGAAAAAGAAGATCTTTGAGAGTTTGTCATTATTTCTTATCAGTATTTACGACGAATTGGGTTTGGTTTAAGTCAACTAATTTTTATGAACTTAATTAACTATTGTTTTACATAAACTAATAACTTGAGGCTATTCATTAGTAACAGCTTTTAGTGTTCTTAATATTGAGCTAACATTAAGTTTTATTTCATTTCATGCTCAACACTATAATTATCAGCACATTTTGCACATCATTAATATCTAAAGATGAGATCATTTGTGAAAATTCAAGTTCACAATGATTTCAAAAATAATATAATTTATTAAATTAATAGTATTGTCAAAAACAAAACAAAAAGTAATTTAATAAATTATAGGCAAAAGTTATAAACTTAATAATTATTTATTTAAATAAAGAAAAGTTTAATTAGTTTGATGTTCTCTCATATAATTTAAAGGTCTATCAAGTTTATGATCCAGAGCTGCAAATGACTCTTGCAATAAAAGTGGTTGATTTGAGTAAAGCTGATGAACAAACCGTTTCGGGCTATAAAAACGAAATTACATTATTGTCTCAATTAAAACAATGCAAACGAGTGGTTCGCATGTATGACTACGAGTATCAGAATAATGGACAGCAATTATTGGTGGTTATGGAGAAGGGAGACTCTGATCTCAGTAATGTTCTTAAATCTTTTATTGATTCAGAAGAGCGTTTTCTTGATCCGCATTTAATAAGATTCTACTGGCAAGAGATGGTTAAAGTGGTATTAACTTTATTAAGACTTTAATCATCATAGATCTGTTTATTTAATAATACTTATGCATTGATTTGATTAACTTTTAAATTCAAAGGTTCATGAGATTCATCAAAAAGGTGTCGTTCATTCGGATCTTAAACCAGTAAAGTATGTATTCATTTATATTTATTATCTTTTGATTATTCAGATCTTTTTGCATAAAATGGTATTATTTTCTTCTATAGCTTCATATTAGTTGCGGGAAAATTAAAATTAATTGATTTTGGAATTGCGAACGCAATAAAAGCCAATTATACGAGTGTTTATAAAGAAAGCCAGATCGGTATGAACTTTATTATTTGCCTTTAATTTAATCCCAAGTTTATTGTGCAATACTTTTACTTCGATTAATAATATATAATTGTTTGAAAGGAACGATTAACTATATGGCTCCGGAAGCGCTGCAAAATCGCTCTGAAATAAAGGGCAAAACAGTCATCAAATTTAATTGTAAAGCAGACATTTGGAGCTTAGGATGTATTCTCTTTAATTTGGTTTATGGCAGAACTCCTTTTCATCATTATAATAATTTGTTTCAAAAAGCGAATGCGATTCTTGATCCCAAGTGTGAAATCAATTTTCCGCCAATCGATGATCTATTACTCTTTGATTGCATGAAGGTTTGTATGTCTTATGTCTCTATCAATTAGGCTCTAAATGTTAGCTCTACTAAAAGGGAAACTGTTGCCAAATGTAACAGATTTTGGTTGTTTATCTTCCATTTCTATAGTCTTCAGAGAATAGGTTTCTTCTTATAATTCTTTGACTCATAAGCTCTACACGAACTATAATTGTTTGCAATTATTTTCATTATTAAACCGTCAATTTGTTGAACTTAACTTTCTTATGAATGCTTGTAATCCATTTCTAATCTATTGAATGTCACTTATTCTCTATTCTCCATAACCTAAAGCTTACATTCTTTTCTCTTAAGCTCTCTTTTCTTTCGAGAATGCAATTACTCTGTAATAGAATCGCATTTCTTGGACAGTTCCGCACATATTTCTCAAGTTAAATAATTTGATTTCTCTGAGAATTTGTCTCAATGCTATTGTTTGAAGTACTTCTTGATCAGTGAATGAATATTAGATTAATAATTGCAGAGATGTCTTCAAAGAGAACCCAATAAAAGGCCAACAACTGGTGATTTGTTGAGTCACAGCTACTTAACCGAATCGAGTCACTCATCAAAAGTGATCTCTAACTTGGCTTCAAATGCATCGCAAACTACTCTTATGAGTCAAATCAATAATCTGACGCCCAATAGAATGAAGCAATTATCTCAAGTAAGTTTACCCCCAAACTCATCCCAGTCATCACTATTAATAATCCAATTCCTTTTCGCTTAATTAACTTTATTATTAGTCAAAAGCATTACTATAAATAGTGAATTCATTTTCAACTAATTCAGAATTAACACCAAATTCTCATTTATTTTATTTTTTAGGTACTCGAAAAACTCAGCAAACCTTAAATCATAGGAATATAAGCTTATTTGTTGAATACTAATGAACTCAATTCATGAAATATTATAAATAATATAGAAAGAGAGGATTTCTTTCTTATTATTGTTCTTTTATATACCGCTTCTTTATCTTTATTTCGTTCGAATTAATCAATAATAATGTTTATACAGCATTTTTGATAACAGTATTATTTTCATTATGCCTTCAAATGAATTCTCGATGAAATACTGTCTAATATTTAATTTGAATCCCTTTGATGTCAAGCATTCATAAAATAATATTAAATTTTGTTTTTTATTATTTTTTTGAAACAATACTGTTTTAGAATACATTCAATTCTTGTATATATTTATATCAAATACAAAATTCTTAAATTACTTTCTATTTTATTTTATTTATAAATTAAAGCAATTTTCTTACGATTTTTAATACAATTAAATATCAATAATTTTTGATTAAGTCATTTCATTAAATCGGTTTATTTTTTCAGTGAATTCTTATCAAAGTATACATAAAACTAATATAATATCATAGAAGTTATTCCACAATAACTGTAATATTGTATGTTATGAAGAGTTGAAGCTTAATATTGAACTACATATTATTCGAATTGAATAATAAACTATAGGCTTCTATTGAATTATTTTCAGTCTATTACCATTTTCTCGACATCAACACAAGTTATGAACGTTTTTTAATAGCCAATAAATTAGCAAAAAAGAATCAAATCATAAACTATGAAAACATATTTCAAGGGATTAGAAATAATTATATTTAATTTAAATAGTATTTAAGTGAACATGAATTAGTTGACACGCAATAGAATGATATGAGTTATAGACTTGAATTCAAAATCAATAAAACATTTACAATGCTATCTCTTATAATCTATATATAATTCTGTTTGAATTTAAATCGAATTCAAATGGAGTGAAATTAATTTCGTCGCTTAATGTTTGTCTTGTAATTCAAATATTTGTAACTTCAAGACATGCCATAACTTATTGCCTTCGACTTCAATATTCGAGTCTTACGAGTCAGTGAAGTGAGACTTCGTATAAAAGGAAACTTTATTATTCTGATAATAGAGAACCTCTTTTTAAGAATCTGAAGCACAGACTCAAAAACTGATTTCTATAAAAAAATTGACCAAAACTGCTCTTCAAATAGATTCTAATAATATAGTAAACTATTCGGTCGATAAAAGAAATTATTATCAAATAATCGTTTCTGCAATTTTTGTTTTACAACTTTTATCTTTCAAATTCGATAGACATTTATTCTCTTATCAAAAACCTTTTAATATAAGAATTGAATTCAAAGGCAATATTGAAGGGCGTGAGTGAGTGAATGATTTGATATGTTGACTATTGAATTGACCGAAGAATTGCTGTGATTGAGGAAAGGCTGGTGATAAAACAGATTATAAGACGCCCTCCGATAGGTTTAATTTAGAAGTTATAGACGTAACAGATAAAAAAGTTTTGAGAACTCAATGTATTTTGGATTAAGCGTTCTCTTACGACACGTCTAAAAAGGTCACCGAATATCGACTTATGAATCATGTTTGCAGTGGAGAGAAGGGAATAATGGTTTAGAGTTGGGTCTCATCACAATTCTGTACTGATAAATATGCCTCAAATCCGGATCAGATTATTCTCTAAGCTTTTCTTTGTCTTGCATTCAATTTTCGAAATGGTTTCTATTTCGAGTTTAAGCCTTAGAATCATATGAATTGCTGTAAATTACAATCTTTAGAGAAAAAGATGGGAACAAACATAAGATAAGAGTTTTAAGAAATAATAATTCAACTTTCGAATTAAATATCAGTTATTTGTTTGATTTAATGAAGATTTTGAAATGACTTAATCTTTTTTGATCAACACTTATAAAGAAATATTATAATTACAAATAGTTAGTTATTTACAATTTAATGAATACATGATTTTTATTTTCACACTTTTATAGATAATTTCATACGCATTTGAACCACAATTAAAATGTATTAAAAGCTGAACATTAATTATTTTCAATTATACTCGACTTTCGATGATTTCTCCTTTACTTAATTATAAAAATTAGAGTTTTTAAAATCTATGCGTCTTTAGTTATTTAGGAAATAAGTTATGTTTTTATAGACATGATGCGGATGAAGAGATTTTTCGAGAGATCAAAATGATGAATATTTCGAGTTAGAACTTATTTATGAATGATTAGAAATTAAATGGCCGACAATGAGGTTTAGGACTAGACCAGTGACCATTTGCGTTACATTTGAGTTTAGGTGATCCCAATAGTCTATAATTCCTGTGACACATCACTGTTACTGATTCATCGATGTTATAATGAAATTTTGTGGGCTCGATATGACCATTGGCTAATTCTCCCGGAAATTCGCAAACGGCTTTACCTTTAATTAATTAAAACATTATTCTTTCATTTATTAAGAGCTCTAATTCAGCTCAAATTGTGAGCAATTTTCAAAATTTTAAATATATTATTCAATTATTTTTTCATTTAAATACTTCAATTGTTAGATATTCTTTCATAGGTTTCTGTTATTCTCAACTCAATTATTGAAATGTAATAATTCTGTGAAAATAACTCGAGAGTTCAAATTATTAAAGAAAATAATTTTTTATCAAAACTATGAATCATTTTTAATAGTCAAGTAATGAACTAAAATTCTTAGTTTTTAATAAAAAGTTCAACTATTTATCTTAATTGTCATTCAGTTTGAAGTCTGAATAATAGGTACAAAATTTATGAAAGATTTTTTTGTTGCCAAAAACTACAAAATTTTAATTTTGAAACGTTAGACTTAAGCCCTTTTTATGCTCTAAAAGAATGGCTCAAAGACTTATTGCAGAGTCGAGAGATATTTTTGAGAAAACCTTCAAAGCTTTTATGAACTGAACTTATGATTGGATTCAATGTGAACTCAAAACGATTTTTGCTTATACTTTACTTGCGTTAGTCGATGAAAATACAATACCATTTAATCTGAATATAATGAACTTGAATTTATTGAACAATTGAATTGTATTTGAGATAAAGATTCAGAAAATATGTTTGTCAAAAATGCGTGACAATAAAAACTATGAGTTATCTATTTATTATTAGAAAAATTCCTGTTCTCCGAAGTTAAAAATCGATATAAAACTTTAGTTTATACATAATTACAATAATGATTAAATGATTGCAAAGAGTAATCGATGGAAAGATCTTATTTTGTTTGAATGGTCAATGAATTAACGCAAGTTTTAATCAATAGGAAATTTAATTAATGTTCAAGACTTGTCTATAGAAAGTTATTTATCAAGTATTCAATGGATGGTTGGGCGGATCAACTTGTTTTGATTATAACATATGTGGTCTTCTCCGATGGGTTACTTGAAAAACTTATAATTCATAAGAATTCACATATTTTTTCATTTTCCACTTCAATGCCTACTCTCTTAACAATTTGGAAAGACAGCGAATCCAATACATTGTATGCACAAAACAATTCCGATATTTAAACTATAAACTAAAAGCTCTGTCCTTTCTTTTGTTGATTTATTGAGTTGTTTGTACTGCTATTTGAAACTAATTTCATAAAATTTTTATCTACAGATTCTTCTATAATTGAAAATTTGTCCTCTTCTTTGCTAAATATTTGGTCATTTAGAATAGGAATGCAATTAATGTTCGACATTTCAAATTTAAATCATTGAATATGCATATCATTGGAATGCTTTCCTTTATTGATTTATTCCAGTCATGTCTCAAAGCAATGGAATTTACTAACAAAATATAAATATAAATTGAGAATCAATGAAAAACTGCCTCAAAATCAAATTAGAAAATCATAACTCTTCAAAAGAAACATCAAATTCAGGTCTCGTAATAGACTTTATATTAACGATTGATTATGAGATTTCGATTAACTATGAATTAATATTTATGGATTTGATAATAAAGTTCAAATAATTTCATGAAAACTGGGAATTCATAGAGAAGTTCTTAATTTCATGAAAATGAGTGAAATTGATATATGAATTAGTCATCAAAAAACTTTTTTCAAAAGAAATTAAATATTAAAAGTTTTCTTCAGTCAATATTAAAAGTGCTGAAATGTTTGGAATGTCTTAAATGTTGAACACATGAAAAAATGGTTTAGAATAAAATTGTTGTATCGAATGTTCTTTGAAATTGAAAACATTCTTAGAAAAATATTTCCACAGAATTAGTTTTTATTGGATCTGAGAATTGTTTTCCTCAAATGCAAGTTTACAATAAAAATGCATTTTTCATTTATTTGAATTTTAATCAAATTTTGATCTTTCAGAAAAATGTTGAAATCAAATATCCGGAAAACATAAATTTAATAAAACAGAGAAATACCTTAACTCGTAGAAATGTTTTTATAGAAAAATATATAACAAGATTAGAATTCTATAAAGAAATCTAATAAATTGTGTTATAATTGAAAAACAGTTTTTATCAAATATTCCTGGAAAAGAAATAAGAGAAACCTGTGTTAGTTTTAATCTTGTGTAACCCAGTTTTCTCCTATCGAACTGAAATTTCATTTTCACGTCAACATTAATTTATAGATAAAATAGTAATTCTTGATTATTTTCACACAATTAATACAAGTATTGAAAAGAACCAGATATTTAATTACTTTATGGAAACTTTTCGAAGAATATTCAGTAAATGAATTATTAAAGAAAAGTGTGGAGAAGTTGAAAAATAGTGGGAAAATTGGAGGAATACTTTGATATGATAAATAAGATGTATAAATGAAAGACATACATGATGGTGGTGGTGAAGACCATGTTCCATTGTCCATACATATTGATAATACTTCCCCAATAATAACATAACCACTATTACACGTGTACTCTACATAATCGCCTGCTAAATAACGGCTGTTGTCTAATAAACGACCATTTAATGGAGGAATTGGTGGAATACAGCTGATGGCTAGGGATTGAAATAATAAATATTTGAAAATTACTCATAAAGATGAAAATTCAGGAGTAAAAGGAGTCAATTTTTGAAAAAGTCAGAATAGAATAAAACTTGAAAAATTGCATCAAAGTTAATAATCTTCTATTCAAAAGTATTGGTTTGTATTCCTAAACATTTTTGAATAATCCTCAAATTGAAGTCAAGTTTATTTCAAAGTTAAGAATATCTCTTAAGTTTTATTTGATTAGATTTTAAAAATTCAATGAGAGTATTGAGACGTTGAATGTTTTTACAATCAGTTACAGATACTCTAATTTGACTCAATATTTTTCAAGCGCCATAAAAAGAAAGTGTTTTCTCAACTAAAAGAAAGGAAATCAGTTTTTATGACACTCAATAAGCCTGACAGATATCTTGAGATAAAGCCTCAACACTTTGACATAAACAATACTAGAGAATAGTTTTGAGTTTATGTTTCACTATAAGAGATAAGTTCTTAAGCATAACTGACTTTAATGCATACAATACATTAGATATTAGTGAGAGAGACATTACTATTAAGTGCAATACTAAAAAACGTGAGACGATTATTACACTTCTTCTTAACCCTCGCCAAAAAAATAGATAGTGAGTCGACCCGTTTTACGGGTAAAATATGGTCAGGTCCGGATTAGTTCCTTTTGTAAAAGTCTAGGTTAGGGTGGGGTCTGGTTAGGGTGGGGTCTGGTTAGGGTGGGGTCCGGTTGGGGTGGGGTCTGGTTCGGTTCCTGGCTTCTTACGTTAGAATTATTAGCGGTTGGTTATTATGTGCAGTTCTCAAATATTTCGGGGTACACAATGAAAAGATATTTTTATTTTAAGAGTCAAAATCATTCAAGTGAAACAAATACTAAGTCTTTAACTGCTATAAATTGTTTTAAATTTCAAACTGCATAAAGTATCGAACAAAAAGTTTAAAACAAAAAAACTTTTCACTTTTCAACGTTTAAAGAATTTGATAAATCTTTATATATTAAACATTGAATTAGGTCTAAACTAAGTGATATTTTAATGTTTAAAAAACTTTTAATCAATCAATTTTGAAATTTATAACTTTGTGATTGATTATAATATAATTTAAGTAAAAACTTCTACGCAATAAATACTATCGTTATGAAGTCATTTGCGGTTTAACTAGTGTTGTTTCGCTTTTCGAAATCGAAATTGAAATTGAAATGAAAACTGAGAAAATCATTTCGATTATCGAA